>JAGTTL010000918.1:0-22214 GCA_036851935.1 Coregonus suidteri
TCCCATGATGTTTTATCATTTTTATGACAAAAAGAAACTTGTATTATTTTTTTTTTAAGGGGGTTATACCGCTTCAGTACAGAAAATATCATCCTGGGGGAAGAAAAACACAGCAGCCATTTTTCTACTCCTCCACCCCTCCCCCCCCCTTTTGATGTGCGTCCCAAATTTTAAACCCTTTTTATCACGAGTTTTTTTTAATTGTATGTATCCGCCCTCCTGTAGCTCATTTGGGTAGACATGGCGCTTGAAACGCCGGGGTTTTGGGGGGTTCTTTTCCCCCCGGGGGGGGCCGTATAAAATGTATGCACTCCAAACTGTAGGTCGTCTGGTAAGAGCGTCTGCTAAATGCTAAAATTAAATGTAAGGGGAAGATGGAGGGATGAAGAGGGAGAAAAGTAAAGGAAGATGGAGGGGAGGGGAGATGGAGAGGGAAAATTTGGGGGGGATGGAGAGATGGAAGGGAAAATGGGGGATGGAATTGGGTTTGTAGAGATGGAAGATTGGGGGGGGAGAATGGAGAGATGGGGGATAGAGAATGGGGATAGGGGGATGGAAATTTGGGGGGATAGAGAGATGGGAGATGGAGAATGGAAAATGGAGAGATGTGGGGGTGGAGGATGGAGAGATGGAGGGATGGAGGGGGAAAGAGGGAGGGAAATTGCTCAAACAACTATTACTGCTGTCTGGCGGAAAGAGGAAGAACATCCACACCTGCATTTTCTAGGCTTATTGCTGGAGAAGTACATGAATATTTGGTGTCTTTGATAGATAAATGACCTGCATAGTGATTTAAGATGGCCTGGAGCCAGTGGTTTGACGACGAACATTGTAGTGAGGACCGAGCTCAACAAGAGCGGGCCGCCCCATTGGTAAGGGTAGTAACAACACATCTGCCACACTGACCTCAACACGGGGGCCCCTCAGGGGTGGGCGTGCTCAGTCCCCTCCCTGTACTCTCTGTTCCCCATGCTGCTGGACGCCAGGCCGACTCCAACAACTCATTAAAGTTTGGCCGACAACAACCTGGTAGGCTGATCACCGACAACGATGAGACATCCTATTAGGGAGGAGTCAGAGACCTGGCCGTGTGGTGCCAGGACAACAACCTCTCCCTCAACGTGAAACCAGACAAGGAGATGATTGTGGACTAGCAGAAAAAAAAAAGGATGAAACTGAGGCACAACAACGCCACGCCCGCCCCACCCGGCTCCCATTCCTCAGTCTCATTTCTCATCCGACGGGGCTGTAGTGGAACAGGTTGTGAGAGCTTCAAAGTTCCTTGGATGTCCACATAACCACAGAACTAATCATTGGTCCAAACACACTGAAACGCAAGAGACGTCGTGAAGAGGCACGACAAAGCCTATTCCCCCTCAGGAACTGAAAGATTTGGCATGGGGTCCTCAGATCCTCAAAAATTCTACAGCTGCACCATCGAGAGCATCCTGACCTGAGTTGCAATCACCGCCTGGTATGGCACTGCTTTGCCTCGCGACCCCGGCAAGCACTACGATGGTAGTGCGTACGCCCAGTACATCACTGGGGACAAGCTTCCTGCCATCCAGACCTCTATACCATGCGTGTCCGAGGAAGGCCCTCCAAATTGGTCAAGACTCCCACCACCCTAGTCATAGACTGTTCTCGCTCTGCTACCGCACGGCAAGCGGTCCCGGAGTGCCAAGTCTAGGTCCCAAGACTTTCTTTCTACCCCCAAGCCATAAGACTCCTGAAAACGCTAATATAGGCTACCCGTACTATTTGCACTGCCCCCCCCACCGCCTCCTTTTTAAAACGCTGGCTGCTACTCTGTTATTATTTATCATAGTCACTTTAATCTCCCCCATTCTTTACTTCAACCCTCACTAGCCGTGCCCCCCCCAATTGACTTGCACCGCCCCCCCCCCTGTATATATAGCCCCCACTGTTTTTTTATTTTACTTCTGCCTTTTTTTTTTTCAACACTTTTTTTTTTGTTTTTTAATTTTTTTTTTTTTTGTTAAAAAAATCATGTTGTTTAGGGCTTAAGTAAGCATTTCACTGAAAATTCTGCCCCTGTTGTTTGGGCGCATGTGACCAAAAAAAATTTGATTTGTTTTGATTTTTACGGTCACCTGGGGGTTGTAGGGGGCTTTGAGCAAAACGGATGGCACTGTGATAGACTAATCCAAAAATTTTGAGTAGAGTTTGGGGGCTTTTTTGTAAATGACATCGCCAAAATCAAGGATCGTAGGATAGTCTTTTTAGGGGGGGCAGTTTGGCAGCATGGTAAATGAGGCTTTGTTCAAAATAGGAAGCCATTCAGTTTTCACTGGGAATTCTTATGTGAGTCTGGAAGAAGTTTTAGTCAAACCCAACCCTAGTATTTGTATTGTCCACATACTCTAGGAGACCCGTCGAGAGTATGATTCTAGTGGGGTGGGCGGGGCCAGCACTTCGTTGAAGAGCTGCTTTTTATTTTTACAGTGTTTAAGCATTGGAGGCACTGGGATTTGTATGCTTTGAAGCTCTTTTGGAGGTTTTTTTAACACATTGTCCAATAAAGGGGCCAATTTTAAAAAAATGGTGTCGCTCGTAGGGGGGATCTGAGAGCACCACCAAAGCGCATCATTGTATCAGGGAAAAAGTGTGGGCCCAAGAATTAAACCCTGTGGCCCCCCAAGAGACTCCCATAGGTCCAGAAAACGGGCCCTCCGAGACACATTGAACTCTATCAGAAGTTTTTGGTAAACCAGCGAGGGGTCATTTGAGAAAAACCAAAGGGTTTTAGTCTGCCAATAAAATGCGTGGTTGACAGGTCAAAACCTTGCCGGTCTGAGACGGGTGCAAGTACGTCTATTTTCGTCGCGGGTTTAAAAAATCGTTTAGGGCTTTGGGGGCTGAAATGCACCATGACCACTCGGAAAACCGTTGCTACGGAGAAGGTACGGGGATTCAAATGGCGGTTAAATTTTCTTTCAAAAACTTTCAAAGGCAGGCAGGATGGTATAGGGCTGTAACAGTTTGATCTAGATGTCACCCCTTTTAAAAGGGGGGCCGCGCGCTTTCCAATCTCTGGGGATCTCAACGTTACAAAAAAGGTTGAAAGGCTATAAAAGGGGGGGACAATTTTTGGCGGCTAGTTTTAGAAAGAAAAGGGCCAGATTGTCTGCCCCGCTGATTTTTAGGGGTCCGATTTTGCAGCTCTTTTAGAACCAGCTTCTGATTTTGTAAGGAGAAAATGGGGGGGGGGGGCTGGGGAAGTTCAGCGGGGTTTGATTTGGGGGGCCGGGGGAGTGGTAGCCAGTGGAAGCATGGCCCTACAAAATCTTGTTGAATTCTCGATTATTGTAATTTATCAGTGTGATATTTTTTCCTACCTCTGCAGTGGGCGCTGGGGGGAAGTGCTTTTTTCCCCTCCAGGGCTTTACGGTCCCCAAACTTTTTGGAGTTAGTGCTACAATAAAATTTCTGTTTGAAAAGTTAGCCTTTGTTTTCCTGACTGCTTTGTTTTTTTTTGGTTCCCTAATTTCCCCTGAAAAGTTGCATATCGGGGGGGCTATTTGATGCTAATGCAGTACGCCACAGGATTTTTTTGTGCTGGTAAAGGGGCGTAAAGTCTGGGAAAACCCGGGGGCTATTATGTTCTTATTCTGTTTTTTTGATGGGGCATGTTTTTTTAAAGATTGAGAAAAAATTACTTTAAAGAAAAACCCAGGCTCCTCTACTGAGGGAAATGAGATCTATATCCACCCAGGATACCGGGGGCCGGGTCATTAGGAAGGCCCTCGCTAAATGTTTTAGGGAGCATTTGACAGTGTGGGGGGGTGTTTTTTTGACCGTGGACCCGTTCGGACGCAGGCAATAAGGCATGTTTTGCTGATATCCTGGTTGAAGACACGGGGTGTATTTAGGGGGTAAGTTTCGGGATGATTTTTTGGGGGGAGCCCCATTTTTGGGGATTTGGGGTGTCCCTGGTAGGTTGTTGATAATTTGTGTGAGTTGGGGCATCTATTTGGGTTTTGTAGGAGGGGCCGGGGGTGTTAAGCATATCCCTATTTGGGTCACCAAGCATTACGAAAACTCTGGGGATAAATGGGGGGCAATAAAATCACATAGGGTGTCGGGGGCACACTGGGGGCTGAGGGGGATCTGTAAAAGGGGCACAGTAGGATTTTATTTCGGGAAAAGGGTGGATTTTTAAAGTAAAAGCTCAAACTTTTTGGGGCACAGACCTGATATATGATAGAGCTCGGGCGGCTATCTCTACGTAGATTGCAACCCACCCCCTTTGGCAGTTCTATCAAAGCGGAAAATGTTATTTTTTGGGGATGGAAAATTTCAGAATTTTTGGGGGCCTTTTCCTAAGCCGGATTCAGACACTGCTAGAACCAGGGTTTGGCGGAGTGTCTAACCAGTGAAAAACCCAAAACTTGGGAAAGTAGACTTCTGATTTTAAACATGCAAAAAACCCAAAGGGTTTTTTTGGGGGCGATTAAAAAATAACAAATGATAGCCCCGGGGGGATAGGGTGATATTTTGGGGGCTGCAGGGCCTGGGTTAGCCTCTACATCACCAAGGACAAGGAACTAGAATAAAGGGAAAGGGTAAGGCTTTTAAGAAATGGTCTTCTAGTCGTTGGGGCATAGAATAAAGGGGGGAATTTCGGCGTTGTAAAAAGATTCGGGATTATGTACAACAAGGATTTTGGAAGGATTGAGAAAGTGGAGGTAAAACCCAAGCGTTGGGTAACAAAGAACAATACAAATTTTCCAAGGTCTGCTTTTCCTCAGTTTTGATGATGGCAATTGCAATACCAGAATGTCATGAGAGTGATCAGATGATTACAAATTAATTTGCAAAGTCCCCGCTTTGCCTGCAATGAACTTAATTCCCAAAAAACAATTTCCACGAACGTTTCCAGCCCTGGCCACAAAAGGACCAGCTGTATCATGTCCAGTGATTCTATCGTTAACACAGGTGAGAGTGTTGACGAGGAAAAGGCTGGAGATCACTCTGTCATGCTGATTGAGTTTAAGAAATAACAGAACTGAAGGCTTTAAAAGGAGGGTGGTGCTGCAAATCATTGTTCTTCCTCTGTTAACCCTGGTAACCTGCCACGGAAACACTTGCTGTCATCAATTGCTTGGGGGCACAAAAAGGGCTTCACAGGCAAGATGGAATATTGCTGCCTAGTAAGATTGCACCAAATCAAACCATTTATACGGATAATCAAGATCTTTCAAGGAGAGTGTTCTAATTGTGTTTGAAGATGGCGTCAGGTCGCTCCAAGAAAGTCCAGCAAGCGCACCAGGACCGTCTACCTAAAGGTTGAATTGCAGTCAGCTGCGGGATTGGGGCACCATCCAGTGCAGAGCTTGCTCCAGAATGGCAGAGCATGCAGGTGTGAGTGCATCTGCACGCACAGTGAGGCCGAGACTTTTTGGAGGATGGCCTGGTTGTCAAGGGCAGCAAAAGGAAGCCACTTCTCTCCATGAAAACATCATCAGGACAGACTGATATTCCTGCAAAAGGTCCAGGTATTGGGACTGCTGAGGACTGGTGGTAAAAGTATTGTTCTCGGATGATTCCCCCTGTCCGAATTGATTGGGCATCCGGAAAACACCTTGTACCGGAGAAGAGCAAGGTGAGCACTACCATCAGTCCGTGTGTAATGCCAACAGTAAAGCATCCTGAGACCATTCATTGTGTGGGGTTGCATTCTCAGCCAATTAGAGGAAGAGTGGGCTCAACCACAATTTTGCTAAGAACACAGCCATGAATAAAGAATGGTACCAACACATCCTCCAGAACGAGCAACTTCTCCCAACCATCCAAGAAACAGTTTGGTGGACGACCAATGCCTTTTTCCAGCATGATGGGAGCACCTTTGCCATAAGGCAAAAAGTGCTAACTTAAGTGGCTCGGGGAAACAAAACATCGAAATGTGGGTCCATGGCCAGGAAACTCCACAACCTTAAATCCCATTGAGAACGTGTGTTCCGATCCTCATAAGAGGCTGATGTGGACAAACAAAAACAACCCAAACTGCAAAGCATTATGCAAGAATGGGCTGCCACTCAGTCATGGATGTTGCGCCCAGAAGTTAATTGACAGCATGCCAGGGCGGAATTGCAGAGGTCTTGAAAAAGAAGGGTCACGTACTGCAAATATTGACTCTTTGCATAAAACTTAAATGTAATTGTCAATAAAAGCCTTTGACACTTATGGAATGCTAGTAATTATACTTCAGTATACCACAGTAACCATCTGACAAAAAATATCCTGCATCACACTGAAGCAGCGAACTCTGTGAAGACCAATACTTGTGTCATTCTCAAAACTTTTGACCACGACTGTCCCATTCCAGAATTGACTTTATTTCCTCTCTGCTATTCAACTGAAGAAGTCGTTAATTGTAGAAAACAACTATAACGGGTAAATGTCCTGTACAAGCATTCTCATAAGCAAGACAGTACTACATTGATTCTACAGTATTTCCTCTGCTAATCCATCTGATTATTTTCTATTGATTCTACAGTATTTCCTCTGCGATCCATCTGATTTCATTTCTATTGATTCTACAGTATTTCCTCTGCTCATCCATCTGATTCATTTCTATTGATTCTACAGTATTTCCTCTGCTCATCCATCTGATTTCATTTCCTATTGATTCTACAGTGATTACTTGCTACCTCTGATTCTTTTCAATTGATTCTACATTATTTTCTATTGATTATACAGTTGATTTATTTCCTCTGGCCATCCATCTGATTCATTTCTATTGATTCTACAGTATTTCCTCTGCTATCCATCTGATTCATTTCTATTGATTCTACAGTTTCCTACAGTTTTATCCATCTGATTCCTTCTATTGATTCTACAGTATTTCCATCTGAAGTCCTGTGAAATAGAAAACACAAACACAGACTGTATGATTTTAGCCATCTTATGTCACGATTTTGCCTTCCCAGACAAAATGTCCCCACGTTGTCGGCAAATTCTTAGGTTGTAAACGATTGTCGGACAACTTGGGTCGTTCAGGTGTGACAGGGTCTAGGTCTGCCATTAAGTTTCGATACATTTTCCCTTAATAATAATAAATAAAAATAAATAATAAATGTTTACCCCTTTTCCCTCCAATGTCGTGATATCCAACTGGTAATTACAGTCTTGTCCCAATCACTGCAAACTCCCCGTACGGACTCGGGAGAGGCGAAGGTACGAGAGCCAGTGCTGTCCTCCGAAACACGACCGTGCAAAGCCGCACCTGCTTCTTGACACACACTCTTCTGCTCGCTTAACCCGGAAAGGCCAGCCCGCACCAATGTGTCGGTGGAAACACCGTACAACTGGCGATCGTGTCAGCGTTCATGTGCCCGGTCCGCCACAGGAGTCGCTAGAGCGTGATGGGACAAGGACATCCCGGCCGGCCAAACCCTCTCCTAACCCGGACGACGCTGGGCCAATTTTGCGTCGCCTCATGGGTCTTCTGGTCGGGGCAGGCTCCGACACAGCCCGGGATCAAACCCGGATCTGTAGGGACGCCTCAAGCACTGCAGTGCCTTAGATCGCTGCGCCACTAATAATCTTGTTTACATGACATCTGAAATCATGACTTCCTGATGGGATTTTGATAAATGCACAACATCGCCAATCAAAATAAACGTTCTGCCACAGCGACCATGTTATTTGGGGGGAAGTCTATTTCATTCTGTGTTGGACATTATAGTTTTTATGAGAAAACTATTTCTAGGATTGCATACTTTCAGTTTTTTCCTAACTCACTTCACTCGCGCATAAACATAGAGTGAGGCTTGAACTGCAGGTGCTGGCAACATGATCAGGTCCAGTTGATGTTGAGCTGCTGCAACATGAAATCAGATCCAGTTGATGTTGAACTGCCTGGTGCTGGGCAGTGATCAGTATTCCAGTTGATGTTGAACTGCTGGGCTGCGCACATTAATCAGATAGTTTGATGTAGTGCCTACAGTTTCAATATTTTCTATTAATGTGGAAGAAAATGTGTGTGTTTGTGTATGAGTGTGTATGAGTGTGTTGTGTGTGTGTGTGTGTGTTGTGTGTGTGTGTGTGTTGGTTGTGTGAGAGTGTGTGATTGGTGTCCGGTGGAGGCTACTCAGAGGAGGAAGGGGGAGGACCATCCTCCTCAGTGAATTTCATATAAATTGTAAAACATTAAAAAAGTTATCCTTTTTAAAATAAAACTAGAGAGAGAGAGAGAGATATTGTCATTTATTTTCACTTTCAGTTTCACTTACTTAGCTAGCAAATGAAGCTAGCTAGTTTAGCCTACTGAAACACCATGCTCAAACAGAGGGATGCTATGTTAGCTAGCTGGCTATGACTTTCCAACACAACACTGGAACTCTTTCAAGTCAAAGTAAGCTTTTTGGTATTTATTAATTTATTGCCACCAGGGCTCGACGGGGTGTAACTGCTTACTGACTGTCCACTGTTTTGTTTTTTTTGTAACGTTACTGCATGATTGTAGCAGGTTTACTAACTGGTTATTTCTATTGCTATGTTGACTAGGACGTTACTTTAGCTAATATGGTGACAACGATGTAGTCCTGTGTGTAGAGGCTTGGAAAGGTTTTTTCACCTGGTCACATACAGCTGATGTGTTGAGCATTGAAGTCCACAAGCAAGGGAAGAGCAGGAATCAACGTGGCTGCTATGAGAGTGAACTGTGTTTACGCGTGATCAGGGGTGTATTCATTATTCCGCCCGATTCTGTTGAAAAAAACGTGTCTTTAAACGGAAGCAAACGGAACCAAAACAGGGATAAACATACCTGAATCTGTCCAATAGAAACTCTGTTTTGCAACAGTTGGACTAATGATTACACCTATTTCAGCTAGATGCAGGCAAGGCGGTATTGAACGTGTCACTGTCTGTCCATGTGTCACTGTCTGTAACCTCAAATTTGTCTCTCGACCTGTGTCCGCCGCTACGTTGTAAACTTTCATTCATAGGCTAGGTTTAGCAACCCTCGTGATGGGTACAGGGAACATTAGAGTATCATGTAGTAGCCTAAACCTATCGATGTTACATTGAACTGGGTGAATGGAATATGGATGACAGTCATCCAATATGCTGTAATAGAAATAAGGCCATGCTCATGAAAATAAATCGTCATCCCTCATCTTAAACGCCCCCACTGGTGTGTGTGTGTGTGTGTGTGTGTGAGTGTGTGTGTCTGTCTGTCCTGTCTGTCTGTGTGTGTGGTGTGTGTGTGTGTCTGTGTCTGTCTGTCTGTCTGTCTGTCTGTCTGCTGTCTGTCTGTCTGTCCTGTCTGTGCTTTCTGTCTGTCTGTGTGTCTGTGTGTGTGTGTGTGTGTTCTCAGGGTTGATTTACATATCCTCTCCCATATCTTCCCAGCCTCCCAATCCTCTCGTCTGATTCCTCCTCCTGATCTCCGATATGTAATCCTGCTGCAGCTCAGCTTAGCTCCTCCTCCAGAAGGTGATGTCGTTAGAAGGTGCTAGAAACATGTTGTAGACGTTGTTCTAGTAATTAAAAAAGGCTTTAGGGTCTCCACTGACACGGTGGTAGTGTGATCACCCATCATTTATCATCCTGGATGAGCACCACCTTCACTTTCTGCTTTTGATGGTTGATCTTAGCTGGTTGTGATGGTTGATCTTAGCTGGTTGTTGATGGTTGATCTTAGCTGGTTGTGATGGTTGATCTTAGCTGGTTGTGATGGTTGATCTTAGCTGGTTGTGATGGTTGATCTTAGCTGGTAGTGATGGTTGTCTTACTGGTTGTGATGTTTGATCTTAGCTGGTTGTGATGGTTGTTTTTTGATCTTAGCTGGTTGTGATGGTTGATCTTAGCTGGTTGTGAAGTTGATCTTGAATGTGTGTATTGTTATTGTATTGCTAGATATTACTTTTTTTCACTGTTTGGAGCTGGGAAACGTAAGCATTTTGCTGCAACCTGCGAAAACCACCTGCAAAACTGTGTACACGAACCAATAAAACGTTGATTTGATTTCGATTTGAGAAGAACGTCACAGAAACCTTTGTCACATCTCAGCAGGGGCCTCCTCTCGCCCAAATCATTACCCTGTACAAGCTTTATATAAACACGAGATCACACTGTTCGTCACAATGTGTGAGATTATTAGAGCTTGTTCCCATATTTCTAATTTTTTAAATAGTAATATGGGGATTAAGAAATGGACAGGCTGTGAAGGCTCACCGTCCTAAAGGGTTTAGGATTAAACACACTACTCTGACATGTCATCATTTATCTGACAAATTGACTTTCTATCAAGGCCTCGAACACAGACACACATGGTCCCAAACACAATTGCACACAAACACACACACACACACCACACACACACACACACACACACACACACACAGCTCCATTTTTAGAGCTGATGTGTTGGTATAATGGGGAGGTTGTTTTGTCACTATGTGATGGTCAATAGGGGTTCTCATCAAATCTGAAGGCTTAAGCAGCTTTTTATTCGGAGGGTTTTTTTTTTAGATGGAAATTGATTTTTTAGATGGATGTGCCTAATTGGGAGACATTACATTTAAACAGAACACTACTCTTACACACAACAAATGAATATAACTGCTATGGCAGGTTAGCAATTGCTCTCCTATTGGGCGTTCTCCTCTTCTCCTACCAATCTCAATCTCTCTCTCTCTCTCTCTCTCTCTCTCTCTCTGCATGCTCTCTCTCTCTCTCTCTCTCTCTCTGGCCTCCAATCTCTCTCTCTCTCTCTCAGCTCTCTCTCTCTCTCTCTCTCTGCTCTCCCCCTCCTCTCTCTCCTCTCATCTCTCTCTTCTCTCTCTCTGCCTACTAATCTCTCTCTTCTCTCTCTCTCTCTCTCTCTGCCTACCAATTCTCTTCTCTCTCTCTCTCATCTCCTCTCTCTCTCTCTCTCTCTCTCCTCTCATCTGTCTCTCTCTCTCTCTCTCTCTCTCTTCTCCCTCTCTCTCTCTCTCTCTCTCTTCTCCTCTCTCCTCTCTCTCTATCTCTCTGTCTCTATCTCTCTCTCTCCTTCTCTCCTCTCTCTCTCTCTCTCTCTCTCTCTCTCTCTTCTTTTTCTCTCTCTCTCTCTCTCTCTCGATCTTCTCTCACCTCTCTCTCTCTCTCTCTCTCTCCTCTCTCTCTCTCTCTCCTCCTCTCTCTCTCCTCTCTGTCTCTCGTCTCTCTCTTCTCTCTCTCTAAACTCTTACGCTCCTCCCTCTTCCTCTCTCTCTCTTCTCTCTTCTCTCTCTCTCCCTCTCTCTTCCCTCCCCTCCTGTCTCTCTCTCTCTCTCTTCATCGCTCCCTAAAAAAATCTCTCCTCTCTCTCTTCTCTCTCCTCCTCTCTCCTTCTCTCTCAATCTCACTCTCTCGTCTCTCCTCCCTCTCTCTCTCTCTCCTCTGTCTCTCTCTCTCTCTATCTTCTCTCTACCTCCTCTCTCTCTCTCTCTCTCTATCTCTCTCTCTCTCCTCTCATCTCCCTCTCTCTCTCTCTCTCATCCTCTCTCTCCTCTCTCTCTCCTCTCCTCTCTCTTCTCTCTCTCTCCTTCTCTCTGCGTCTTCACTTCAATCTCTCTCTTCTCTCAGGTCTCCTCTCTCTTCTCCCTCTGCTACTCAATCTCTCATCTCTCTCTCTGCTTTACATCTGCTCTCTCAGTCATCTCTGCTCATCTCTCTCTCTCTCTCTCTCTCAGTCTGCTCTACTCTTCTCGTCTCTCTCTCCTCTCTTCTCTCATGTCTCTTCTCTCTCTCTCTCGTCTCTCTTCCTCATGTCTCTCTGCTCTCTCTTCTTCTCCTCTCCCCCTCTCCTCTCTCTCTCTCTCTCTCTTCTCTCTCTCTCATCTCCTCTCTCTCATCTTCTCTCCCTCTCTCCCCTCTGTCTCTTCTTCTGTCTCTCTCATCTCTGGTCTCTCTCTCCTCTCTCCCTTCTAGGGGCTAGGCTGTGAGCTTTATCTAATGCCGTCCTGAATCTGATTTCTGCAGGTAAAAGGTCAATATAGTTAAGTCATAGGGCTAGTGATGCAGGATAGGGAGAATTGCTGCACCGGCTCCAGTAGCACTCTATCTTGATTCTGCTACTCACGTTCTTTAGCTCAGGCAACTGCATCCTAAAATGAATCTAGTAGGTTATCATAGATGAAGGAGACATTTTGGGATCCATAATTGCTTGTGTGTGTGTGTGTGTGTGTGTGTGTGGTGTGTGTGTGTGTGGTGTGTGAGTTTTGTGTGTACGTCATCCACATGTACTGCCTGTTTCAAAGGCATTGTTGAACCAAATCCATTTTGAACAATCCATCTTCCACCTCATAAATGACTTAATTTGTCCAATCTATTCTAGAGTGTTTTTTCCTTCCTATTCTGAAAAGCCCTCCTCCTGAATTCACATGCTGGCTGATTGAAATCTGTATTGCCGCTGGGGAAACCTTGTCTACACATCGGGGGGGGTGGAGGGGGGGGGGGGGGGGGGTCTCTTGAAAAAGCGACTGAATTCTTGAATTTTCTCTGCAGCCCCAAATCCCTCAGAGGCAGCGAATCTAAGGTGAATGTGAGAGAGGAGTAGTGTGAATAGTCTCTAATTCGCTATCAGAGCACGCGACTACTGGCGTACTGCTAGGAGCGACTGTCGCATGCAGCTATTCCAGGTTCTATCTCGGTTTGGTTGTTAGAGTGAATCAAGCTGGGTTCTCAAGATGAGGTATTCATCTCCTCGGCTTGGCATCCAAAATGGCCCATATAGAGCTCTGGTCGAGCATGTATTGCGTCCTACACAGAGAATAGGGGGGGAGAGCATTTCAGACGCATCTCAAGGTCTTTATCTCAAGCTGGGTGACTAAAAAAAAGGACTAAAACAATTGTATCTCTCTATTACTTCAAATGGAGAAAGCCACACTTTTTTTTTTTTTTTTTTTTTTTCAAAAAAAAAAATAAATGCGAGACACAAAGCTAAAAATACAGTGGCAGGTATTGTTAGAAATAACAAGTGTATTCTAGTGTGTATTCCTTCCACCACGAGAGCGTTAAGGGATGTCCCTTGAGACACTTTACCCGTTTGTTTAATTAGAAAATACTCTCAGATATCAGTCAAATCTAGTCAGAGTCCAAGCTATCAGAGTCCCTATCAGTACAGTACCCACCTAGAGGAGCGTTAACCGGGCGTCCCTTTCAGCCTTATCAGTACCCGCTTAGAGAGCGTTTGCGGGCGTCCCGTTCAGCGTATCAGTTTGTTGTGTGCGTTGCCGGGCGTCCCGCTTTCAGCCTATCAGTTACCCGACTAGAGAGCGTTTAGAGAGTCCCTTTCACCTATCAGACCACCGCGTTGCCCGGGCGTTCCCCTTTCAGCCCTATCAGTACCCGCTAGAGAGCGTTGCCGGGTGGCGTTTGCCTTTCAGCCTATCAGTACCTGCTAGAGAGCATTGGAAGGGGGCGTCCCTTTTCAGCCTATCAGTACCCTGCTAGAGAGCATTGCAACGGGCGTCCCTTTCAGCCTATTGTCCCGCTAGAGCGTTGCCGGGCTAGAGAGCCCTCAGTGGCTAGAAGCGTTCGCCGGGTTCCCTTTCAGCCTATCAGTACCCGCCGGAGACGTTGCCGGGCGTTCCCTTGTCAGCCTATCAGTACCCGCTAGAGAGAGCGTTGCCCGGGGCGTCCCTTTCAGCCTATCAGTACCCGACTAGAGAGCGTTGCCGGGCGTACCGCTTTCAGCCTATCAGTTACCCGCCCCTTTAGAGAGCGTTGCCGGGCGTTTCCCTTTCAGCCTATCTTGTACCCGCTAGAGCGTTGCAGGGCGTGCCGGGCGATATCCCTTTCAGCTAAAATCAGTAACCCCGGCTAGAGAGCGTTGCCGGGCGTCCTTTCAGCCTATCAGTACGCCGCTATAGAGCGTTGCCGGGCGTTGCCTTTATCCCGGAGAGCGTTGCCGGGCGTCCCTTTCAGCTATATGTCCTAGAGAGCGTCCCCCCTTCATTATCTGCCCGCTAGAGAGCGTTGCCGGCCGTCCCTTCGCCTATCTACCGCTAAGAGCGTTTTCAGGTCCTATCAGTAATCCGCCGCTAGAGAGCATTTTTCCGGGCGTCCCTTTCCAGCCTATCAGTACCCCTCGCTAGTTCCCTTTCAGAGCGTTGCCCGCTAGGGGCGTCCCTTTCATGCTATCAGTACCCGCTAGAGAGCGTTGCCGGTGCGTCCTGCTATTCTAGTCCTATCAGTACAGTAGAGCTAGAGAGCGTTGCCGCCAATTGGGCGTCCGCCTTCAGCCTATCAGTACCCGCTAGAGAGCGTTGCCGGGCGTCGGGCTCCTTTCAGCCTATGCAGTACCCGCTAGAGAGCGTTGCCGGGCGGCTCCCTTTTCCCAGCCTATCTGTCAAACGCCCTAGAGAGGTTGCGGCGTGAGCGTTGCCTGGGCCAATTTCCGCTTTCAGCCTATCCGTACGTCCCTTTCACGCTAGAGAAGACGTTGGCCGCGTTGGGCGTCCCTTTCAGCCTATCAGTACCCGCTAGAGAGCGTTGCCGCCGGGCGTCCCTTTCAGGCTCTTATATGCAGTACCCGCTTAGAGTAGCGTTGCCCCGGGCGTCCCTTTTCAGCCTATCAGTACCACGTCGCTAGAGACGTTGGCCGGGCGTCCCTTTCAGCCTATCAGTACCCGCTAGAGAGCGTTGTCCCAGAGCCGGGCGTCCCTTTCAGCCTATCAGTACCCCCGCTAGAGAGCGTTTTAGCCGGGGCGTCCCTTTCAGCCTATCACAGTACCCGCTAGTAGAGCGTTGCCGGGGCGTTCCCTTTTCAGCCTATCAGTACCCGCTAGAGAGCGTTGCCGGGCGGCCCCCTTTCAGCCTTTTCAGCCTATCCAGTACGCCGCTAGAGAGCGTTGGCCGGGCGTCTCCTTTAGCATCAGATTCACATCAACCCACAAGGTGCAGCAAACATAATCCACCAACGCTTGATAAATAGTTGCATCAACTATTGTAAAGGATTATTTGCATGAAGAAAATATTTCGTGGAAATATATCAATAAAAAATTTAAAATAAAAAGTTATTTGTTTAGATAGAGTCAAGGATATGTTTTGTATAAAGTCTACAAAAAGTCCACTAGAAAAAAGACTGTAGCCTGTATCCTACTTTAGTTTCCATTACAATAGAAACATTACAGTCCGCATTTGATCAACTTTATTTGTAGATTTGATTAGTAATAGAGATGTACTAATGAGTAATGAATAAAATCCAGTTACAGCTTCTGTTGACAGAATAGAAACTAAAAAGATGATAGTGATATAACCAGCCAGGTCACAGGTCAAATTATTTGCTGAATACCTGAACAAAAGCACCAGTTCAAGAACAATTTTTAAAGGATGAATTGCATAAATAAATAGCATCATTAATTTGTATTTTATTATTTTATTAGTTTTTTGCTTAGTAGCCAGAACAATGTATCTCAATTGGTAGAGCATGGCGCTTGTAACGCCAGGGTAGTGGGTTCGATCCCCGGGACCACCCATACACCACAAAAAAAAATGCATGCACACATGACTGTAAGTCGGCTTTGGATAAAAGCGTCTGCTAAAATGGCTTTATTATAGTGGTCACGTGATGAATGTACGGGACCGCAGCGGATATTCTTGGAAAAAGTAACATTTGGAAATAAGCTGCACCTCTTGAATTATGAGAGTTATTTGGCAAATGTAAGTGTTAATAGAAGTGCAGACTATGCTCTTTCTGATTACTATATAGAATCACACATGTTTTACCTGCATATGACATTGAAGGAGGATTTGAATAAGCGATGATCCTTTTTTCCCTGCATCTGTAAATTACAAGATGTGGCCCATCTCTTCATGTACAATTTTGACAACTAACAGGCCTAATGTTGTCACTCACATCAGATTGTTGTCAATGTAATCTTGTCTATATGTTAACTCTTACTATGTGTGAAATGAGTTTTGGGTGTCGTTTTTTGGGTGTAGGTGTCGATGGTGGCCCGGCTGTGCAGGCTGACTGGCATCATTTGTGTTTCCTGCGCATCAACATGGATAAATCAAGGATACGCTCTGGATAAGAGCGTCTGCTAAATGACTAAAATGTAAATGTAAATATGTTTTGTATTATTCTAAAGGACTACTGCAACATGTATCATGTTTTCATTTCCCTTACAGTACATTTGATTAGTGAATGATATTTACAGTAGATAAAACAGTCCCTATAACAGCTTATTTTTACAAAGTAGTAAAAACTTAAAAGAGAATGGTATCAACCCCCAAGGCGTGCATCAAAATAGGCGTAAACACAAATTAATCGATTACAAATCTTATTGTCTTTCTTTCTGAGTTAAATCAACCTCGTCATCACCCTCCTTATACATTCACTTAGGCCTCATTTAAATTACATGGTGAAGTAAGGTGCACAATTATCACCTATTCATCCATTTGTCATCCATTCAGTGAGGAACGAGAGAGAGAGACGCATTAGTAGCAGCTGGCTGGGTAGCAACGTCATACAGCACATTGTCTTGTTGGGTTAATTTAGGAATACGTGTGAAAAAAAACCCAGGTAAAAAGGCTCTAAATACTTTTCTGTTTGTGATTTCAAAATTCTGACAAATGAGCAGTGTCAAATACAAACATTTAGGAAAAGTCAGGAAGGAGCAGGACATAGCTTTTTTCTTTGGCAGATTTATTTTATTTACAAAATCAAACGTCGGTGGCCGTTGGCCTATGGCGGTTTTCTATTGTTAGATGTTCAAATGCAGCCGTTTTTATCTCAGTATCAAATCATTTCTGGGTAACAATGAAGTACCTTCCTGTGATTGTTTTCAATTAAAATGTCCAAAAAGAAACAAAAATAGCTTCTTAGCAAAGAGCAATTTCTCAAGCAATAGTTTTTTCTAGGACCGTCTGGGAGTGGACTGAGTGGGGAGGGGAAAACTGTAAACTAGCTGTTATTGGCCGAGAGGTTTGGAACTCTCTTTCTTATTGGTTTATTAACTATTTTACCCCCTGGTGATGCCACAAGGCATGCCAAAACTCCATCCCACCAAAACAGGAAGACATTTCAGGCTGTCTTTTCAAACAGCTCTTACACTAAAAGGACATTATAATCATTTTCACAGTTTCACAGTATTATTCCAACCTCATAGTGCGGAAATATATATATATATAACACAGGAAAATTAAATGTTGAACTGCACCGGGCCTTTAAAGCAAGCTCTCTGTGTGTAATAGAGTAAGGTTTCATCCCTTCCCGAGAAAATTGCAAGAAATTACCGGGCTTCCCGGTATTCCGGTTCAAACCGGAAGAGCCATTTAAATACATATAATACCAGCGAAAACAATCAGACATGATTATACAACTGTAAATTGATAAGTATACACATCAATCTAACAGTTTCTTGTTTTATATGTTGTATTTTAATCAACTCAGAGTTCTCTTAAAGTCACCACTAGTTGATTAATGTATATATTCAGTAATCTTGCTCTGATTTGTCATCCTATGGGTCCAAGAGATAAAATGTAGCATAGTTTTGTTTGATAAAATCCATTTTTATATTCAAATGTAGGAACAGGGTTCTACAGTTTGAACCCATGCTGTCTCTGTCTCCACACCCACCCCGCCCGGCCATCTAGATGTGTGACTTTTAGTGTCTTTTCTGTAGGGAAGCTTATGATCCATTAGGTATGACATTCGTGGGAGTGTGTAAACTTTTTGTATTACCATATCATTTTTGTATGTTCTCTATAGTTATGTACTTGAAAATGTATCAATTGACCAATTTGGCACATTTGGGCAGACTTGATACAAAATAGTCCAGTATTGCAATGCTTCACTGGATCAATCTGAAACTTTGCGCACAACCTGTAGCAAACAATAACCTGGTAGGCTTACCCTGTAGCAAACAATAACCTGGTAGGCTTACCCTGTAGCAAACAATAACCTGGTAGGCTTACCCTGTAGCAAACAATAACCTGGTAGGCTTACCCTGTAGCAAACAATAACCTGGTAGGCTTACCCTGTAGCAAACAATAACCTGGTCCTTTTTTGGCTTACAGAAAAGTGCTGTAGCAAACAGCATAACCTGGTAGTCCTACCCTGTAGCAAACAATAACCTGGTAGTCCCTACAAACAATACCTGTAGCAAACAACAATACCTGGTAGGCTTACCCTGTAGCAAACAATAACCTGGTAGGCTTACCCTGTAGCAAACAATAACCTGGTAGGCTTGCCCTGTAGCAAACAATAACCTGGTAGTCTTAACCTGTAGCCCCTGTAGGCCTACCCTGTAGCAAACAATAACCTGGTAGGCTTACCCTGTAGCAAACAATAACCTGGTAGGCTTACCCTGTAGCACACAATAACCTGGTAGGCTTACCCTGTAGGCCCTAAACAAAACAATAACCCCTGGTAGGCTTAGACCCTGTAGCAAACAATAACCTGGTAGGCTTACCCTGTAGCACACAATAAACCTGGTAGGTTACCCTGTAGCAAACAATAAGGCTTTACCCGTAGCATGGTAGGGCCTTACCCTGTAGCCAACAATAATAACCTGGTAGGCCTACCCTGCCTGGTAGCACACAAACAATAATCTGGTAGGCTTACCCTGTAGCAAACAATAACCTGGTAGGCTTATCCCTTGTAGCAAACAATAACCTGGTAGGCTTACCCTGTAGCAAACAATAATACTTGGTGTTAGGGCTTGTAGCCAAACAAATAACCTGTAAGCCACACAATAATCTGGTAGGCTTACCCTGTAGCAAACAATAACCTGGTAGGCCTACCCTGTAGCAAACAATAACCTGGTAGGCCTACCCTGTAGCACACAATAATCTGGTAGGCCTACCCTGTAGCAAACAATAACCTGGTAGGCCTACCCTGTAGCACACAATAACCTGGTAGGCCTACCCTGTAGCAAACAATAACCTGGTAGGCCTACCCTGTAGCAAACAATAATCTGGTAGGCTTACCCTGTAGCACACAATAACCTGGTAGGCTTACCCTGTAGCAAACAATAACCTGGTAGGCTTACCCTGTAGCACAACACAATAACCTGATAGGCCTTGCCCGCTGTAGCGAAACAATAACCTGGTAGTCCTACCCCTGTAGCAAACAATAACCTGGTAGGCTTACCCTGTAGCACACAATAACCTGGTAGGCTTACCCCCTGTAGCAAACAATAAACCTGGTAGGCTTACCTGTAGCACACACAATAACCTGGTAGGCTTACCCTGTAGCACACAATAACCTGGTAGGCTTACCCTGTAGCAAACAATAACCTGGTAGGCTTACCCTGTAGCACACAATAACCTGGTAGGCTTACCCTGTAGCAAACAATAACCTGGTAGGCTTACCCTGTAGCACACAATAACCTGGTAGGCCTACCCTGTAGCACACAATAACCTGGTAGGTTTACCCTGTAGCACACAATAACCTGGTAGGCTTACCCTGTAGCAAACAATAACCTGGTAGTCCTACCCTGTAGCAAACAATAACCTGGTAGGCCTACCCTGTAGCAAACAATAACCTGGTAGGCTTACCCTGTAGCAAACCAATAACCTGGTAGGGCCTAACCCTGTAGCAAACAATAACCTGGTAGGCTTACCCTGTAGCAAACAATAACCTGGTAGGCCTACCCTACCCTTCATCGACCTGGCCAAGGCTTTCGACTCTGTCAACCACCGCATTCTTATTGGCAGACTAAATAGAATTGGTTTCTCAAATGACTGGGCCTCGCCTGGTTCACACACTACTTCTCAGATTAGAGTTCAGTGTGTCAAATCGGAGGGCCTGTTGTCTGGACCTATGGCAGTCTCTAGGGGGGTGCCACAGGGGTTCAATTCTTGGGCCGCCAACTTTTCTCCGGGTATATCAATGATGTCGCTCTTGCTGCTGGGTGACTCTCAGATCCACCTCTACGCAGACGACACCATTGTTTGTATACATCTGGCCCTTCATTGGACACTGTTGTTAAACAACCTCCAAACGAGCTTCAATGCCATACAACAATCCTTCAGTAGCCTTCAACTGCTCTTAAATCACTAGTAAAACTAAATGCATGCTTTTCAATCGAACGCCTGCTAAGCACCCGCCCACCCACCCGACTAGAATCACCACTCTCAGACGGGTACCCTGACCTAGAGTATGTGGACAACTACAAATATCTAGGTGTCTGGTTAGACCTGTAAACGCAACTTCCAGACTCACATAAAGAATCTCCAATCCAAAGTTAAATCTAGAATCGGCTTCCTATTTCGCATAACGAAGCCTCCTTCACTCATGATGCCAAACATGCCCTCGTAAAACTGACTATCCTACCGATCCTTGACTTCGGCGAGTCTATTTTACAAAATAGCCTCCAACACTCTAACAGCAAATGGATGTAGTCTATATCACAGATGCCATCCGTTTTGTCTCCAAAGTCCCCATACACTACCCACCCACTGTGACGCATGTACGCTCTTGTTGGGCTGGTCCTCACTACAATATTCGTCGCCAAACCCACTGGCTCCAGGCATGCTATAAATCACTGCTAGGCAAATCCCCGCCTTATCTTAGCTCATTGGTCACCATAGCAGCACCCACCCGTAGTCTGCGCCTCCAGCAGGTATATCTCACTGGTCATTCCACTAAGTCAACACCTCCTTTGGCCGCCATTCCATTCCAGTTCTCTGCTGCCCAATGACTGGAACGAATTGCAAAATCAATCTCTGAAGCTGGAGACTCTCTATCTCCCTCAATAACTTTAAGCATCAGTTGTCAGAGCACCTTACCGATCACTAGGCACCTGTACACAAGCCCATCTGAAAATTAGCACACCCAACTACCTCATCCCTATATTGTTATTTATTTTGCTCTTTTGCACCCAGTATCTCTATTTGTGCACATAATCTCTTGCACATCTAGAATTCCAGTGTTAATACTATTGTAATTATTCCTGCACTACATAGCGCTATTTATTGCAGTACCCTCCATACGTGCTACATTTGCACACACTGTATATATATTTCTGTTGTATTTCTGGCTTTAAGTTTTTTGAACCCCCATAATGTAAATCTGTGTTGTTTTTTATTGCACTACTTTGCTTTAATCTTGGCCAGGGTAGCGAGTTGTAACATGAGAACCTGTTCTCAACTGGCTTACCTGGTTTTTTTTTAAAGAAAGTAAAAAAAATAAAAAAAAATAAAAAAATCAAAAAATAAACCCTGTAGCCAACAATAAACCTGGTAGGCTTACCCGGTAGCAAAACAATAAACTGGTAGGCCTACCCTGTAGCAAACAATAACATGGTAGGCCTACACGTAGCAAACAATAAACCTGGTAGGCCTACCTGAAGGCAAACCATTACCCTGGTAGGTCCCTACCCTGATAGCCACAACAATACTTCTGGTAGGCTTACCCGGTAAGCAAACAATAACCTGGTAGGCTTACCCTGTAGACACACAATAACCTGGTAGGCCTTACCCTGTAGCAAACAATAACCTGGTAGGCCCTACCCTGTAGCAAACAATAACCTGGTAGGCCTACCTGTAGCACACACACAAAACATTATTTTGTGTCTCTGGGTGTAGATCCCGGTAGCTTTCCAGGTCAAAGGTGTGTTTGAAAGAGAGGGTCTTTGCATTCGGCCCTCGTGGCACCTCATTTTCGGTAAGGTCTTCCACACAGACTAACCATTGTTTTTGGGAAGAATGACTTAAAAGCTGGTAGGCTTATACCTGTAGATCACAAAGTGGAAAGCCAAGTTGTTTTGTTTACCGTATTAACTGCTTTCAAGGTCGCGTGTACATTTTCAGCATAAAACAATGGCATGCTTTGAATTCATGGAGATCTCTGTTTTAAGTAAATATGCCTAGGTTACACACAACGCACACACACACACACACACACACACCACACACACACCCACACCCAACCACAACACCAAACACCACACCACACAACACAGCCACACACACCAAACACCCACACCACACACACACACACACACACACAAGACAACACACAACACACCCACACACACACACACACACACACACCACAACCCAAACACACACCCCTACACACACCACACACACACACAAAACCACACACACACACACCCCACACACAACCACCACAGACACACACACCACACACAACCCACATACACACACACACACACAAACATAAACACCTGACGTTGATTATTGATCATGATAGCAGAGCAGAGGAGATAGAAGGCCGTAGCGGAAGACAGATTTAGACATTC
>JAGTTL010000919.1:0-22126 GCA_036851935.1 Coregonus suidteri
AAAAAAAAAAAAAAAACCCATTGTTTTAAACTGAGCTGAAAAAAATCAATTTTAAAAATGTTTAATGGACAATTAGATTTTTCTCTATTTTGTTCTATTCTGTTTTTTTTGCAGGCCATGGGAGTGACCAACGGCGTGATCTGGTACACCTGGTTCATAGACAGTCTTCATCATGGGATGGGGGACTGCCAACACAGCCCTGCTCACAGTGATCATTATATGGTGAGGATGAGCGGAGGAGGGGAAGGAGGGTGGAGATGAGGGTAGGGAGACAGGGAGGTATATAATTGGTTTCATAGACAGGTCATCGTGATGAGTGCCTGCAAAGCTCTGCTGACGGCCAATAATATGGAGAGATGGAAAGGGGGGAAGGAAAAACAACAGAAAGGGATAGAGCTGTCCCTTTCCTCCACCAGAGGATGTTTGGCAAGTTGGTGTTTAGTATACAGCAGCGCCCTCCAGTGGTGCTGTCTTTAGAAGTGCATAAATACAGGACTGGGCATCGTATTAACTTGTTATCCCCTCCTCTCTCCCTCAGTCTGGTAAGGTGTTTGAACTACTCCAACCCGTTGGTAGTGTTCCTGTTCCTCCTGACGTTTCACCATGGCAACCATTATGCAGTGTTTCCTTCTCAGTGTGTTCTTCAACAAGGCCAACCTGGCTGCAGCCTTGCAGCGGTTATCATCTACTTCACCCTCTACCTCCCCCACATCCTCTGTGTGGCCTGGGCAAGTACCGCATCACCAAGAACACCAAGATCACACGCGGTACGTTGACCACCCTAACCCATCTTCTGTGTGAGCCTGGCACACCAACGAACACATAATATTAGTCTTTAGCAGACGGCTCTTATCCAGAGTGACTTACAGGAGCAATTAGAGGTTAAGTGCCTTGCTCAAGGGCACATCGAGCAGATTTTTCACCTAGTCAGCTCGGGGATTCGAACCAGCGACCTTTCGGTTACTGGCACAACGCTCGTTACCACTAAGCTACCTGCCAGCTTCAGGGAACAATGCCTTCCCCAGGGAAACAGGGTCGTCAGTGTTAGAGCACATAACTATTTGCTACTATTGTTAGTGTGAGGGCTATGATACAGTCCCCTCAACCCTCAGTCCTGGTATATAACATAACATCCCCTCAACCGTCACACATAAAAACAATGAGAGTGATTGACCATCCGACTGACTGTAGCTGTGTCTTTTCCCTCAGAGTCTGCTGTCCCCGGTGTAGCTGTTTGGTTTTGGGACGGAGTACCTGTCTCGTTAACGAGGAGCAGGGCCTGGGCCTGCAGTGGGGACAACATCGGCACCAGTCCCCCTAGAGGGCGAAGCCCTACTCATTCTTCACCTCCATAGGCATGATGGCGTTTGACGCCGTGCTCTACGGCTTCCTGGCATGGTACCTCGACAAGTCGTCTTCCCATCGTTAGAGGGAGTGTGGGGTTGTGGTTGGGTGTCTCTGTGTGTTTTTAGAGTTAGTCTCCCACAAAATGGGTAGCCCTTTACCCTTGTACCCGTATATGGGTCGAACAATGGTAGATTTTTGGCACTGATAAGCACCTAAATTGGAACACAGTGGCTGTACTGCAGTGGAGCTACAGCAGACGGCTCATAACAATGGCTGGAACGGAGTCAATGGAATGGCAAATCAAACCATGTGTTTTGATGTATTTGATACCATTCCAACTAATTCGCTCCACGAGCCTGTCCTCCCCAATTAAGGTGCCCACCAACCTCCTGTGCTGTACAGTAACAATCTACAAATGACGTCAGAGCTCGTGCTCTGTGCTTCACAGCTCTGTGTTGGTTTTGACTGACAGCCGTTCGAAATTGAGCACCGCACACGACAAACTTGCCCCCATCCCTCCTGCCCATGATTGGGCTATTTTTTTGTTTTTTGTCTGAGTGAGGGAAATACTGTAAATTAAGAGCAGTCTATTGTATTTGAAAGGTGAGATGTTGAGGATTATAATAAAATACCGCTTTGAAGTTATACGAGCAAGCCAAACACCCATTTCCATATCATAAAACTCATGTCATATAGAGTGTCAACATTTATGATCACTATGTTTGATGTAGGTCTACAGTTACATGATGACATGGCGTCATACCCTGGGATGTTTTGAACAGAGCCTTTGTTTTGTCTATTGTCAAGAAACTTTGCCGCGGAACACCCACCTGAATGCACTCCTTTCTTTCTATGAACACCAGAATTACGATCTGTTTCCCTGAATTGCCTTGTGAAAGCCTAACACTGTAAGATCGTATTTTATAACTTAGCTAGTCATGTTGGCAATAGAACAAGCTTTCAAATGATGCCCACCTGACCCAGATTGCAATCTTAAAATGGGGCCATTTTTAGCATTGCGTAAAAAACAACAGTAATTGTGTGATGGTTGGAATGCAGGGTTGGGTTCTAATCAAAACAAGTGTTTTCAAAACACACTTTACAGTTGAAGACTCTTCCTGGAGTTATAAATGTGCATCGAAATTACTTATGAACTGTGCACACTTGGAAAACAACAGCTAGTCCTCTCACTCAAACCCTTGTCATTTGTCATGTTGCAGCTAACCCCTTCATGTCTCCTTTCTTTCTATGCGCAGTCAGAATTGCCATCCCCGTTTCTCTGAAATTGCCTTGTGAAAGCCGAACACTGTAAGATGTATTTTATAACTTAGCTAGTCATGGTTGGCCAATAGAACACGCGTCCCGTGGGGCTCAGTTGGTAGAGCACGGCGCTTGCAACGCCAGGGTTTGGGGTTCGATTCCCACGGGGGGGCAGTATGAAAAAAAAAGTATGGAAAATGTATGCACTCACTAACTGTACATCGCTCTGGATAAGAGCGTCTGCTGCTGGAAATGACTAAAAATGTAAAACAAGCTTTCAAATGATGTGTGTAACAACTGCGTAAACAACAACAGTAACTGTGTGATGATGGGGATGCAGGGCTGTGTTTCCAAAACTAAACAACTATAAGTCTGCTTACTCTAGTTCCTCAACAGAGCATAGCTAGAGAGTTCAAAAACACCACACCGTATAGTTGAAGACCCTTGTTTGAGTCATAAAAGTGCATTGAAATTACTTAGGAACTCTACAGTCGTGGTCAAATGTTTTTGAGAATGACGCAAGTATTGGTCTTCACAAAGTTCGCTGCTTCAGTGTTATGAGATATTTTTTTTGTCAGATGTTACTATGTATACTGAAGTATAAATACAAGCATTCCATAAGTGTCAAAGGCTTTTATTGACAATTACATTACGTTTGTGCAAAGAGTCAATATTGCAGTGTTGACCCTTCTTTTTCAAGACCTCTCTGCAATCCGCCCCTGGCATGCTGTCAATTAACTTCTGGGCCACATCTTGACTGATGGCAGCCCATTCTTGCATAATCAATGCTTGGAGTTTGTCAGGAATTTTTGTGGGTTTTTGTTTGTCCACCCGCCTCTTGAGGATCGACCACAAGTTCTCAATGGGATTAAGGTCTGGGGAGGTTTCCTGGCCATGGACCCAAAATGTCGATGTTTTGTTCCCCGAGCCACTTAGTTATCAATTTTTGCCTTATGGCAAGGTGCTCCATTATGCTGGGAAAAGGCATTGGTCGTCACCAAAACTGTTCTTGGTATGGTTGGGAGAAGTTGCTCTCGGAGGAATGTGTTGGTACCATTCTTTATTCATGGCGGTGTGTTCTTAGGCAAAAAATGGTGAGTGAGGGCCCACTCCCTTGGCTGAGAAGCAACCCCCACCACATGAATGGTCTCAGGATGGCTTTACTGTTGGGCATGACACAGGACTGATGGTAGCGCTCACCTTGTCTTCTCCGGACAAGGTGGTTTTCCGGATTGCCCCAAACAAATCAGAAAGGGATTCATCAGAGAAAATGACTTTACCCCAGTCCTCAGCAGTCCAATCCCTGTACCTTTTGCCAGAATATCAGTCTGTCCCTGATGTTTTTCCTGGAGAGAAGTGGCTTCTTTGCTGCCCTTCTTGACACCAGGCCATCCTCCAAAAGTCTTTGCCCTCACTGTGTGTGCAAATGCACTCTCACCTGCCAGCTTGCCATTTCCCTGAGCAAGCTCTGCACTGGTGGCTGCCCCGATCCCGCAAGCTGAATCAACTTTAGGAGACGGTCCTGGGCGCTTTCTGGACTTTCTTGGGGCGCCCTGACGCCTTCTTTCAAAACAATTGAACCTCTCTCCTTGAAGTTCTTAATGGTTGATTTAGGTGCAATCTTACTAGCAGCAATATCCTTGCCTGTGAAGCCCTTTTTCGTGCAAAGCAATGATGACGGCACGTGTTTTCCTTGCAGGTAACCATGGTTAACAGACGAAGAAACAATGATTTCAAGCACCACCCTCCTTTTAAAGCTTCCAGTCTGTTATTCTAACTCAATCAGCATGACAGAGTGATCTCCAGCCTTGTCCTCGTCAACACTCTCACCTGTGTTAACGAGAGAATCACTGACATGATGTCAGCTAGTCCTTTTGTGGCAGGGCTGAAATGCAGTGAAAATATTTTTTGGGGATTAAGTTCATTTTCATGGCAAAGAGGGACTTTGTAATTAATTGCAATTCATCTGATCACTCTTCATGACATTCTGGAGTATATGCAAATTGCCATCATCAAAACTGAGGCAGCAGACTTTGTGAAAATTAGTATTTGTGTCATTCTCAAAACTTTTGAACCACGACTGTACACACATTGGAAAGGTGTGTGTTGCCACTTGGAAACACCAGTTAGTCCTCTCACACAAACAAATGTTTTGTCTTACCTACCCCACATTTAACATGAATATTCTTATCATGTTACTGAATGTATTCAGAGTATTTTCAGATTTCATTATCAACAAATGCTGTGAAAAGTACAGTAAATGTAAAATGCACATAAAATCAACAGTGTCATGTTTGGTTCAGTCTTGTGTCCGGTGAACTGTTGTGCCTCAACGTTGGTCCTGATAAATTTCCCATAATCTCCAAACCGTTTCCTTTCAATTGCTACCGCGCTTATGCATTTCATATTTCTTCTGTAAGAAACATTTCAAACATGTTTGCCCTATCCATATAGGCCAATTCCTATGAGTGTAAAGGGTTAACCCTTTTTGGAGCAGTGGTTAGGGTTAGCCTAAGGGCTGGACGACTCGGACTTGATACCTGCAAGGGGCATTACACTGTCGTTGTTTCCTGGTTACAGTACTGTATAATGAACCCCTCCCTCGTCTCTCCAGGTCAGTATGGGATTGGACGACCGTTCTACTTCCCATTCCAGCCCTCCTATTGGCAAAGGTCTGAACCCTCTCTCTCCAACATTCCAGACTCAGGTTAGTGTCTTTAGACATGGTCTCTGTACTCAATACTATATACAGTGCCTTGCAAAAGCATTCATCCCTCTAGGCGTTTTTCCTATTTTGTTGCATTGCAAACTGTAATTTAAATTGATTTTTAATTTGGATTTCATGTAATGGACATACACAAAATAGTCCAATTTGGTGAAGTGAAAATGCAAAAAAAAAACTTATGCAAAAAAAAATGCAAAAATAAATAAATGACAGAAAACTGGTGCGTGCATATGGGTTCACTCCCTTTGCTATGAAGCCCCTAAATAAGATATGGTGCAACCAATTACCTTCAGAAGTCACATAATTACCTGTGTGCAATCTAAATATCACATGATCTGTCACATGATCTCAGTATATATACACCGGTTCTGAAAGGCTCCAAAGTCTGCAACACCACTAAGCAAGGGGCACCACCAAGCAAAAGGCACCGTGAAGGCCAAGGAGCTCTCTAAACAGGTCAGGGACAAAGTTGTGGAGAAGTACAGATCAGGGTTGGGTTATAAAAAAAATATCAGAAACTCTGAACATCCTATGGAGCACCATTAAATCCATTATTAAAAAATGGAAAGAATATGGCACCACAACAAACCTGCCAAGAGAGGGCCACCCACCAAAACTCACGGACCAGGCAAGGAGGGCATTAATCAGAGAGGCAACAAAGAGACCAAAGATAACCCTGAAGGAGCTGCAAAGCTCCACAGCGGAGATTGGAGTATCTGTCCATAAGACCACTTTAAGCCGTACACTCCACAGAGCTGGGCTTTACGGAAGAGTGGCCAGAAAAAAGCCATTGCTTAAAGAAAAGGCATGAGGGAGACTCCCCAAACATATGGAAGAAGGTACTCTGGTCAGATGAGACTAAAATTGAGCTTTTTGGCCATCAAGGAAAACACTATGTCTGGCGCAAACCCAACACCTCTCATCACCCCGAGAACACCATCCCCACAGTGAAGCATGGTGGTGGCAGCATCATGCTGTGGGGGATGTTTTTCATCGGCAGGGACTGGGAAACTGGTCAGAAATTGAAGGAATGATGGATGGAACTAAATACAGGGAAATTATTGCGGGAAACCTGTTTCGGTCTTCCAGAGATTTGAGACTGGGATGGAGGTTCACCATCCAGCAGGACAATGACCCTAAGCATACTGCTAAAGCAACACTCAAGTGGTTTAATAGGAAACATTTAAATGTCTTGGAATGGTCTAGTCAAAGCCCAGACCTCAATCCAATTGAGAATCTGTGGTATGACTTAAAGATTGCTGTACACCAGCGGAACCCATTCAACTGGAAGGAGCTGGAGCAGTTTTTGTGGGGAAAAAAAGTATTTAGTCAGCCACCAATTGTGCAAGTTCTCCCACTTAAAAAAAAGAGAGAGGCCTGTAATTTTCATCATAGGTACACGTCAACTATGACAGACAAAATGAGGAGAAAAAAAATCCAGAAAATCACATTGTAGGATTTTTTTTAATGAATTTATTTGCAAAATTATGGTGGAAAATAAGTATTTGGTCAATAACAAAAGTTTCTCAATACTTTGTTATATACCCTTTGTTGGCAATGACACAGGTCAAACGTTTTCTGTAAGTCTTCACAAGGTTTTCACACACTGTTGCTGGTATTTTGGCCCATTCCTCCATGCAGATCTCCTCTAGAGCAGTGATGTTTTTGGGGCTGTCGCTGGGCAACACGGACTTTCAACTCCCTCCAAAGACTTTCTATGGGGTTGAGATCTGGAGACTGGCTAGCCACTCCAGGACCTTGAAATGCTTCTTACGAAGCCACTCCTTCGTTGCCCGGGCGGTGGTGTTTGGGGGACTCATTGTCATGCTGAAAGACCCAGCCACGTTTCATCTTCAATGCCCTTGCTGATGGAAGGAGGTTTTCACACTCAAAATCTCACGATACATGGCCCCATTCATTCTTTCCTTTACACGGATCAGTCGTCCTGGTCCCTTTGCAGAAAAACAGCCCCAAAGCATGATGTTTCCACCCCCATGCTTCACAGTAGGTATGGTGTTCTTTGGATGCAACTCAGCATTCTTTGTCCTCCAAACACGACGAGTTGAGTTTTTACCAAAAAAGTTCTATTTTGGTTTCATCTGACCATATGACATTCTCCCAATCCTCTTCTGGATCATCCAAATGCACTCTAGCAAACTTCAGACGGGCCCTGGACATGTACTGGCTTAAGCAGGGGGGACACATCTGGCACTGTAGGATTTGAGTCCGTGGCGGCGTAGTGTGTTACTGATGGTAGGCTTTGTTAATTTGGTCCCAGCTCTCTGCAGGTCATTCACAATGTCCCCCCGTGTGGTTCTGGGATTTTTGCTCACCGTTCTTGTGATCATTTTGACCGCACAGGGTGAGATCTTGCGTGGAGCCCCAGATCGAGGGAGATTATCAGTGGTCTTGTATGTCTTCCATTTCCTAATAATTGCTCCCACAGTTGATTTCTTCAAACCAAGCTGCTTACCTATTGCAGATTCAGTCTTCCCAGCCTGGTGCAGGTCTACAATTTTGTTTCTGGTGTCCTTTGACAGCTCTTTTGTCGTGGCCATAGTGGAGTTTGGAGTGTGACTGTTTGAGGTTGTGGACAGGTGTCTTTTATACTGATAACAAGTTCAAACAGGTGCCATTAATACAGGTAATGAGTGGAGGACAGAGGAGCCTCTTAAAGAAGAAGTTACAGGTCTGTGAGAGCCAGAAATCTTGCTTGTTTGTAGGTGACCAAATACTTATTTTCCACCATAATTTGCAAATAAATTCCTAAAAAATCCTACAATGTGATTTTCTGGATTTTTTAAAATCAATTTGTCTGTCATAGTTGACGTGTACCTATGATGAAAATTACAGGCCTCTCTCATCTTTTTAAGTGGGAGAACTTGCACAATTGGTGGCTGACTAAATACTTTTTTCCCCACTGTATGTGGTGAAATAAGTATAGCCAGTTTATAATTGTAATGGCTTAGCAGATAATAACAAAGAAGAACAATATTTACATGGCTCAAAGAGAAGGAATATAATATCTATTGTTTACAGGAAACTCATTCAACAATTCTAGATGAAGTTGCGTGGAAAAGGGAATGGGGGGGCGAAATATACTTCTCCCATGGGAAAAGAAACTGAAAAAGGGTGATGATATTAATTAACAGTAATTTCGATCTGAATGTGCAAATTGTCCAAAACAGATAACGCAAGGTAGATGGATTATTTTAAATATGTTATTGGACCATAAACAGATATGGCTCATTAACCTTTACGGACCAAATAATGATGATCCACACTTCTTTGACTATATATAATAAATGATCAACTCTGCAAGCAATTCAAGACTCTATTATTATGGTGGGAGATTATAATACCGTTTTAAATAGCTCAATGGACCGTAAAGGAAATCACACTACAAACAATCACCCTCATGCTCTTAAGGAAATCGTGAATGTCATGGATACATTAGAACTAGTAGATATATGGAGGCTTAAATATCCTGATCTAGTGAGATATACATGGCGGAGACTCAATCAAGCTAGTCGTCTTGACTTCTTTCTTATGTCATTTTCGTTGGCACCAAAAGTTTAAAAAGTTTTGATAGGGGACAGAATGCGGTCGGACCATCATATAATTGGCATATACATTAGTCTTACTGAATTTCCAAGTGGGCGAGGATATTGGAAATGTAATGAAAGTCTATTGGATGATAACTTGTTGTTTAACTAGGACAGAAGAATTTATAACAGATTTTTTCCGACATAACATAGGTACAGCAAATCCCCTTATTGTATGGGACACCTTTAAATGTGCCTTTAGAGGCCATGCAATTCAGTACTCATCTCGAAAACAAAAGCAATTTAGGTCAAAAGAGTCCACACTAACGAAGGAAATAGAAGGTCTAACAGAACAGATAGATGGCAATAAAAACTGTAACATAGAGGCTCAGAATAAATTAGAGGAAAAACAAAAATAAATGGAGAAACTTATTAAAGAAAGATAAAGTGTAATATATTATAAAAAATAAAGCAAACTGAATGGAATATGGGGAAAAATGCACCAAATTATTTTTTGATCTTCAACATAGGAATGCTACCAAAAATAATTTATTGAAATTCGTTACAAATGACGGAGTCACCCATGATTCAACAAATTATATTTTGAAGGAGGAAACAAGGTACTTTAAGCATATGTTTTCGTTTCAGTCGCCTCCATCTCCTCTAACTGAAGCAAATTGTAGAGATTTTGTTTCTATCGATAATGTAAAATTAATAGCCATGCAGAAAGACTCATGTGAAGGTGAAATTACAGAGGAGGAACTTCTGGATGCAATTAAAGACTTTAAGTCCGGGAAAACTCCAGGGTTGGATGGCATACCAGTCGAGGTATACCAAACCTTTTTTGATATACTCAGAGGACCGTTATTAGCAGGTTTTATCCACTCCTATGTAAATGGTAGATTATCTGACACTCAAAAAGAAGGTCTGATTTCATTATTACTGAAACAGGATACAAGTGGAAAATATAAAGATCCAGTCCATTAAAAAAATTGGAGGCCCCTTACACTTCAGTGTTGTGATGCAAAAATTCTAGCAAAATGTATAGCGCATAGAATTAAAAAGGTATTGTCAGACATTATTCATTCTAATCAGACAGGTTTTTTACATGGACGATACATTGGAGATAATATAAGGCAAGTACTGGAAACAATAGAACACTATGAAAATTCTGGGAAACCAGGCCTGCTATTCATAGCAGACTTCGAAAAGGCATTTGATAAAGTACAACTAGGGTTTATATATAAATGCCTGGAGCATTTCAATTTTGGACAATCTCTTATAAATTGGGTTAAAATCATGTATAGTAACCCTAGGTGTAAAATAGTAAATAATAGCTATTTCTCAGAAAGTTTTAAACTGTCAAGAGAAGTGAAACAAGGTTGTCAACTATCGGCATATCTATTTATTATTGCCATCGAGATGTTAGCTATTAAAATCAGATCCAACAATAATATCAAGGGATTAGAAATCCAGGGCTTAAAAACAAAGGTGTCATTGTACGCTGATGATTCATGTTTTCTTTTAAATCCACAACTTGAATCCCTCCACAGCCTCATAGAGGATCTAGATACATTTTGTAACCTCTCTGGATTACAACCAAATTATGATAAATGTACTATATTACATTTTGGATCACAAAAAAATACAATTTTTACATTACCATGTAGCTTACCAATAAAATGGTCTGATGGTGATGTGGATATACTCGGAATACATATCCCAAATGAAATAAATGATCTCACTCCAATACATTTTAATAGAAAGTTAGCAAAATAGATAAGATCTTGCTACCATGGAAAGGTAAATACCTGTCAATTTGTGGAAAAATCACCCTGATTAACTCTTTAGTATTATCCCAGTTTACCTATTTGCTTATGGTCTTGCTTACGCCCAGCGAACAGTTTTTTAAATTATACGAGAAACAAATATTCCATTTTATTTTGAACGGCAAGCCAGACAAAATTAAACAGGCCTATTTATATAATGAATATGAATTCGGAGGACAGAAACTATTAAATATTAAAGGATTAGACCTATCACTAAAAGCTTCAGTCATACAAAAGTTATACTTAAATCCGAACTGGTTCTCTAGCAAATTAGTAAGATTCTCTCACCCAATGGTATTTTTCCCTTTATTCAGATTACAACCTCTCACTTTAAGTTATTTGAAAAGAATATCACTATTTCTAAAACAAGCCATAGAAAGTTGGTTGCAATTTCAATATATTTCTCCAGAAACGACAGAACAAATAATGCAACAAATATTGTGGTTAAACTCAAATATACTAATTGATAAAAAACCTTTTTTTTTGACAAAATGTTTAAAAAAGGTATAATCTTTGTAAATTATGTTATTGGTAGGACTGGTGGAGTTATGTCGCACATGCAGCTAACAAAAACATATGGAAATGTCTGCTCTACCCATAATAGTGTTTATGAATTGATACGCAAAACGACGCCGGATTCAAAACTTAGAATTGTTCAATTAAAATTATTATATAAAATTCTTGCTACCAATAGAATGTTATTTATATGGGGGATACAATCTTCCCAGCTCTGCAGATTTGCTGCGAAGAGACAGAATCATTAGATCATTTGTTTTGGTACTGTCCATTTGTAGCTTGTTTTTGGACACAGGTCCAGGAATGGCTAAAGGATTGCAATATTTACCTGGAGCTAACCCTGCAGATAGCACTACTGGGTGATCTGAAAAAGTCATAGTCAATCGATTAATAATATAATAATACTTTTAGCAAAAATGTTTATATTCAATTTACGATCTGTAGAAACAATGAGAATAGAAAGGTTCAGAATTTTTGTAAAACATCACAGTACAGTTGAAAAATATTTGGCAAACTGTCACGCCCTGGCTCTGGGGACTCTTGTATGTTGAGCCAGGGTGGTAGATTCGTTGTGTAGTGTCTGTGTTTCGTTTTCTATGTTCATATTCTAGGTGATGTGTTTCTATGTTGGCCGGGGTGGTTCTCAATCAGAGGCAACGAGAATCAGCTGTTGCTTGTTGTCTCTGATTGGGAACCATACTTAGGCAGCTGTTTGTGCACTTGTGATTCGTGGGATCTTGTTCCGTGTTGGTTTGGGTGTATGACCGAGGACTTCACGTTTCGGTTGTTGTTTTTGTTATTTGTATCGTGTTGAAAAGTACTCTATTAAAGAGATGTACGCATATCACGCTGCGCCTTGGTCCACTCCTTTCGACGATCGTGACACAAATAGAAATCCAATATGGATGGTGTTAAGAGATAGATGGGAGGTGTTGAATGGAGCTGAAGGATGGGACTAATAACAACAACTAATAACAACAAGATAACTAATGTAAAGCATACTGTGTCCATAATAAGTATATAGGTTATAGGTTGAGAGCTTTTGTGAAAGAGCACAGTTAGAAAAATATGGCATATAGAAGCAAACCAGATGGACATCATGAAAATGATCGGAGGAAGTTCAATAGTAAAAACAAACAAAATATAATTATTGTCAAATTGACTGTGTCCATAAAATGTATATAGTATGTATGGGCTGGAAGTAGAGGCCTAAGCGTTGTTGTTCACTAGTCTACTCCAATTAGGGAAGGGGTCGTGGGGTTGGAAAGTAATGAAGGGAAAAAGGATATGTGTGTGTATGGATGTATGTACAGTGGGGAGAACAAGTATTTGATACACTGCCGATTTTGCAGGTTTTCCTACTTACAAAGCATGTAGAAGCATGTAGAAGCATGTAGAAAATCACATTGTATGATTTTTAAGTAATTAATTTGCATTTTATTGCATAACATAAGGATTTGATCACCTACCAACCAGTAAGAATTCCAGCTCTCACAGACCTGTTAGTTTTTCTTTAAGAAGCCCTCCTGTTCTCCACTCATTACCTGTATTAACTGCACCTGTTTGAACTCGTTACCTGTATAAAAAGACACCTGTCCACACACTCAATCAAACAGACTCCAACCTCTCCACAATGGCCAAGACCAGAGAGCTGTGTAAGGACATCAGGGATAAAAGTGTAGACCTGCACAAGGCTGGGATGGGCTACAGGACAATAGGCAAGCAGCTTGGTGAGAAGGCAACAACTGTTGGCGCAATTATTAGAAAATGGAAGAAGTTCAAGATGACGGTCAATCACCCTCGGTCTGGGGCTCCATGCAAGATCTCATCTCGTGGGGCATCAATGATCATGAGGAAGGTGAGGGATCAGCCCAGAACTACATGGCAGGACCTGGTCAATGACCTGAAGAGAGCTGGGACCACAGTCTCAAAGAAAACCATTAGTAACACACTACGCCATCATGGATTAAAATCCTGCAGCGCACGCAAGGTCCCCCTGCTCAAGCCAGCGCATGTCCAGGCCCGTCTGAAGTTTGCCAATGACCATCTGGATGATCCAGAGGAGGAATGGGAGAAGATCATGTGGTCTGATGAGACAAAAATAGAGCTTTTTGGTCTAAACTCCGCTCGCCGTGTTTGGAGGAAGAAGAAGGACGAGTACAACCCAAGTCTTCCAGCATGACAACGACCCGAAACACACAGCCAGGGCAACTAAGGAGTGGCTCCGTAAGAAGAATCTCAAGGTCCTGGAGTGGCCTAGCCAGTCTCCAGACCTGAACCCAATAGAACATCTTTGGAGGGAGCTGAAAGTCCGTATTGCCCAGCAACAGCCCCGAAACCTAAGGATCTGGAGAAGGTCTGTATGGAGGAGTGGGCCAAAATCCCTGCTGCAGTGTGTGCAAACCTGGTCAAGACCTACAGGAAACGTATGATCTCTGTAATTGCAAACAAAGGTTTCTGTACCAAATATTAAGTTCTGCTTTTTCTGACGTATCAAATACTTATGTCATGCAATAAAAATGCAAATTAATTACTTAAAAAATCATACAATGTGATTTTCAGGATTTTTGTTTTAGATTCCGTCTCTCACCAGTTGAAGTGTACCTATGATAAAAATTACAGACCTCTACATGCTTTGTAAGTAGGAAAACCTGCAAAATCGGCAGTGTATCAAATACTTGTTCTCCCCACTGTATATATGTATGTATGTATGTATGTATGTATGTATGTATGTATGTATGTATGTATGTATGTATGTATGTATGTATGTATGTATGTATGTATGTATGTATGTATGTATGTATGTATGTATATATATATATATATGTATGTATGTATGTATGTATGTATGTATGTATGTATGTATGTATGTATGTATGTATGTATGTATGTATGTATGTATGTATGTATGTATGTATGTATGTATGTATGTATATATATATATATGTATGTATGTATGTATGTATGTATGTATGTATGTATGTATGTATGTATGTATGTATGTATGTATGTATGTATGTATGTATGTATGTATGTATGTATGTATGTATGTATGTATGTATATATATGTGTGTGTATGTGTGTGTATGTATGTGTATATGTATGTGTGTATGTATTATATATGTATGTATGTATGTATGTATGTATGTATGTATGTATGTATATACATATTTGCGAGAAAAAAACCATATGGGGGATTGGAAGTGATTCAGACAAATACATTGATGGAAGTTACAATCTATCTGAAATATTCAAGCTGATCTACCCCCCAAAAAATAAAAAAAAATAAAAAAGTATTTTGGAGGGGTGAATAGTTATGCACGCTCAAGTTGTTTGTTTCACAATAACAAATATTTTGCATCTTCAAAGTTGTAGGCATGTTGCGTAAATCAAATGATACAAAAAAATCAATTTTAATTCCAGGTTGTAAGGCAACAAAATAGGAAAAATGCCAAGGGGGGGGTGAATACTTTCGCAAGCCACAGTAGGTGTCTTTAAACAGGGTTAACTGTCAGGTTAGAAGGTAATGGTTAAGTTAAGTTGTATTGTAATGCACCCTTCTGTTTGTCTATCGAACATCTGAACAGAAGTGTTGTTATTTTCTTGTATACTGAACAGAATTATTTCATTATTATAATATGTTACATCTTCAGGATGCCCAGCCCACATAGACTTATAAGACACTGTTTCTGCAGTAGCAAAATATATATAATCTATATATATAATCTATATATAAAAAAATATATAATCATAGATAGACAGTTTATACATAATATAATCATATATAGACAGTATATACATAATATAATCATATATAGACAGTATATACATAATATAATCATATATAGACAGTATATACATAATATAATCATAGATAGACAGTATATACATAATAGAATCATATATAGACAGTATATACATATAAACATACTGTTTGAACTTTGATTGAAGGAGTGATATGCCCTACCTTTGTTATGGACCTTCTCTCCCATGAGTTTCTCCCACTTCAAAGTAGTGGAACGTGGTAGAGGGACTCTGTTCTTATCTCCCTAATTAATCAAAGTAGTGGAACGTGGTAGAGTGACTGTGTATCTATCTCCCTAATTAATCAAAGTAGTGGAACGTGGTAGAGTGACTGTGTATCTATCTCTCTGCAGGTCCAGAGAAGTCCGACGTGGACAAGGACGTAGACAGTATGTGTTCACCTAGGAGGTGTAACGGTGCGGGGGCAAGGAAACCCTGCAAACACCAGGACAAGAGAGAGAAGATGGAGAGAGAGAGGGAGGAGGTGCTGAAACGACAGGAAGAAGAACAGAACAAAGAGGAACAGGAAGAGGATCTGACAGGTAGGGGGCTGTGTGATTGGCTAGACAGGGCTCAGATAGCTACTATGTGATTGGCTAGACAGGGCTCAGATAGCTACTATGTGATTGGCTAGACAGTGCTCTGATAGCTACTACGTGATTGGCTAGACAGGGCTCAGATAGCTACTATGTGATTGGCTAGACAGGGCTCAGATAGCTACTATGTGATTGGCTAGACAGGGCTCAGGTAGCTACTCTGTGATTTGCTAGACAGGGCTCAGATAGCTACTACGTGATTGGCTAAATAGGGTGCATGATCACTCACTAACAACAGATGATTCCGATGGCTCAGTTGATTGTATGACCAGTCAATCCCATGCATTTTAGTAATCATTTATCGTCCTGCATGGCACTTTGCTTATGGCCCAGCTCTGGCTTGAGTTATATAGCCCTAACCTGTACTCATGCCGAAGATCTTTTTACTCCTGTCTTTCTCATGCAGTAGATCTGGTTTAGCTATAGCAACCAGACCTGGCCCCCTAATTCCAAGTAGTCACTTGGCCACTTGATAAGTGGTAGCCTTGTAGATATGGGCCAGATTTGGACCTTAGTAATTTTGGTGTCTTCCTCCATGTTTGTGACTGCCTCCCCCCTACCACAGCTCAGTTGTTCTTCGAGCCGGAGCCAGCAGGGCTGACCGTGGGGGTGGAGATTCAGGACTTGGTCAAGGTGTTTCCTGGGGGCTCCCGTCCCGCCGTGGATCACCTCAGCATCGCCTTCTACGAGGGGCAGATCACATCGTTCCTGGGACACAACGGTGCCGGGAAAACCACCACCATGTACGTACTGTACCTAAGCCTGGTCCTAGATCTGTTCTACCGCTGTAGAACTACAGGAGATCTGCAGAGATCACAACAGATCTGTTCTGTTCTAACGCTGTAGACTACAGGAGATCTGCAGAGATCACAACATCTGTTCTGTTCTGGTTCTAACGCTGTAGACTACAGGAGATCTGCAGTAATCCAACAGATCTGTTCTGTTCTAACACTGTAGACTACAGGAGATCTGCAGATATCACAACAGATCTGAGACCAGGCTGCCCCAAACCACTACCTAGTCTGCAGAGCACTCATTTTATTTTCCTAATGTTGTGGTGTAGGATATCAACTATCCATATTGAATTAGCCTAAATGTTTGAATACAGCTATTAGCGATCGAGAGCGCTATCCAGAGAAAATGTCTGTGAGGAATAAAAAAGGTGATAGTTCTCGTGACAGAAATTGAGTTTGCTGGTTAGTGTGCATGCAAGATTTGGTTCTGGGTGCCGAGATTACTTAATAGTGTTCATGACATACCATCATGCTCTTCTTAAATCGCATGTGTGTGTTTGTTTGTGTGTGTGTGTGTGTGTGTGTGTGTGTGTGTGTGTTGGTGTGTGGTGTGTGTGTGTGTTTGTGTGTGTGTGTGTGTGTGTGTGTGTGTGTGTGTGTGTGTGTGTTTGTTGTTGTGTGTGTGTGTGTGTGGTGTGTGTGTGTGTGTGTGTGTGTGTGTGTGTGTGTGTGTGTGTGTGGTGTGTGTGTTTGTGTGTGTGTGTGTGTGTGTGTGTGTTTGTCTCTACCAAAGGTCTATCCTGACTGGTCTGTTCCCTCCTACATCTGGAACAGCCTTTATCAACGGGAGAGACATCAGTGACCGACATGGGACAGCATCCGCACATCCCTATGGGCATGTGTCCCCAGTACAATATCCTCTTCAAACGAGTGAGTCCTCCTCTTCCTCCTTCCTCCCTCCTCCCGTCCTCCTCTTCCTCTCCTCCTCCTCCTCCTCCTCCTCCTCCTCCTCCTCCTCCTCCTCCTCTTCCTCCTCCATGGCTCTGTGTCCCCAGTACAATGTCATCCATATACCCACTGGCACTTGCCATAAAAACTTGAGTAGTCAGGTCAGGCATAGGACTTGGGAAATTGATGACATAACAAATTGATGAATGTTTGTTTCCTACAATTAACAGTCTAGTCAATTCAGCTGACTGACTGACAAACATATTTTCTTCTCTCTTTTTTTTTTGCTGTTGCAAGACATTTGTTCACTGTCTGCTGTAGTGACTAACAACCTCTCCTGCCCCCCGTCCCCGTCCCCGTCCCCGTCCCCGTCCCCGTCCCCGTCCCCGTCCCGTCCCGTCCCCGTCCCCGTCCCGTCCCCGTCCCCGTCCCCGGTCCCTCCCCCACTCCTCTCTCTGTTCCAGTTCTAACGGTGGAGGAAAACACATCCTGTTCTACTCCAATGCTGAAGGGCACGTCTCAGGCTGAGGCTCAACATGCGGTCCGAGGACATGTTGGAGGATCTGGGCCTGCTGAATCATAAGAGAGACGAGGGAGGCACAAAACCTCTCAGGTGGGTCACGCACAGAGCCTCTCAGGGGGGTCGGGCACAGGACCTCTCAGGGGGGTCGAAGCACAGAACCTCTCAGGTGGGTCGAGGCACAGAACCCTCTCAGGTGGGTCGAGGCACAGAACCTCTCATGTGGGTCGAGGCACAGGATCTCTCAGGGGGGGTCGAGGCACAGGACCTGACTCAGGGGGGTCGAGGCACAGGAGCTCTTTCAGGGGGGTCAGTCAGGCTTGAAACACACTTGTGAGCAAGATACTGTTTTCGAGGTCTTCCTTTTTCTTTGTCGAACCTTTGTTACTGCAAAATAAATTAGCCAGGCCCTAGCAATGACTCAGATTTTGTAGTGTTTTACCCTACATTGTCTCTTGTTTCTTGTGTTGCCCCTGAAATAACGTCTCTTCTCACTCCGTGCAGGCGGTATGCAGAGGAAGCTGTCTGTTGCTATGGCGTTTGTTGGGGGGTCAAAGATTGTGATCCTGGCTGAGCCCACGTCGGGGGTCGACCCTTACTCCAGACGATCCATCTGGGACCTGCTACTCAAATACCGCACAGGTACTACCCTAGCCACTACACCTGGTTTACATCTGGGAGACCATGGTCTCCGGCACTTCTCTGTGAGCAATTCAGTGCCAGGCTGAAGAGAGAACCAGCAGACACTCAGGCCTTCAAGGACTGGTGTTTCCCCATCCCTGCTCCACCTTGCCTACAGATAGCTTACAGCTTGATTCCCTATCCAATCAACTCTCTCTAACCTCTGACCCCTCTCTCCCAGGGCGTGCAAGTGATCCTGTCCTCTCACCTCATGGACGAGGCTGACCTGTTGAGTGACAGATACTAGCTCCTGTGTCCTGACCTCTGACCTCTAACGTCTAAACCCCAGGGCGTTGCAAGTGATCCTGTCCTCTCACCTCATGGGACGAGGCTGACCTGTTGAGTGACCTAGCTCCTTGTCCTGACCTCTGACCTCTAACCTCTAACCCCAGGCCGTTTACAGTGATCCTGTCCACTCACCACATGGACGAGGCTGACCTGTTGTCTGACCGTGTAGCCATCATCTCTAAGGGCCAGCTCCACTGCTGCGGCTCCCCCCTCTTCCTCAAGAAAACTGCTTCGGAGTGGGGATTCTACCTCACCCTGTGGTCCGACGCATGAAGGATATGAGGAAAAAAGAGGTGAGGGCTACACTAGAATAGTATTAAAAGAGGGGGAGGTGATACACTAGAATTGTATTAAAGAGGTGAAGGGACAGATAATTGGCTAAGGAGGACCATGCTATGTTGTCATTCTCCTTTCAGAATGACTATATGCCTCTGAGTGACTCTGGGTTAAGTGTGTAAAGGATCTGGATGAGGGCCTCTGTGTAAAGGACCTGATAGAGGGCCTCTGTTTTAAAGGACCTGGTAGAGTGTTAATTATGTTGTCCTTCTCTCTGTCAGAACGAGTGTAACTGTGGATCTGAGTATCTCTATGTTCAAAATGTATTTGTGACCCACCACCTGATTCGGTCCTATGTAGCAAAAGTTGATGTGTTTTTTACATTGGATAAAAGTAGAGACTCAGACCTAGAAAATGGTATATCATACACTACAGGTGAGGAACACTGGGAAAGTAATTCTGCGTTGAAAGTTGATAAACTTGTAACCCCCCACTTTGATGAGAAAATGGCCCTTGAATGTTTTGGGGACACCTACTGGAGAGCTCTTCTTTGTCTACACCCATTCAGCATCGTTCACACCCTCTTAAGCCTTAGCCCCACCCGTCTCTTTAAGGTTTCACAGTGTAGTAACCCTAACCCTAACCCTAAACCCGTATACAATGGTGGAACAAAGCTCCCCCACGACGCCAGGACAGCGGAGTCACTGAACCACCTTCCGGAGACACTTGAAACCCTACCTCTTTAAGGAATACCTGGAATAGTATAAGAAGTAATCCTTCTACCCCCCCCCCTCCCCCACCCCCCCCATAAAATAATAAGAAAAAAAGTGGTTGTCCCACTTGCTATCATAAGTTGAATGCACCAATTTGTAAGTCGCTCTGGATAAGGGCGTCTGCTAAATGATGTAAATGTAAATGAACGCTTCTCCCTCTGTCACGGACGCCCATGTTTGCCCTTTAGTTTGAAGATGTCATACAACGCCTTCTTTCTGCTCTCTCCGTATTTGGAAATCACCTCTCTGCTTCCAGCGGGCATTCCCACTGATTTTCAAAACTTGGTCAACGACACCATTTTCTGCCCCACAATTGTCATCAGACGACTCTGCCCGGTTCAATGAAAAAATGTTCTTATCTAAATCAGGGATTTCCTCCTCATCGTCTGATTCATTTTCAGAGTCAGAATGGTACGATCATCCTCCAGAAACTAATAGTCCATACACAACAGTTTCCCACTGAGCTTTGCCGATAGCGCCATTAAAATATACATCGTTTTTGTTATTTAACAGAAGCTCTTATTCAGTGCGACATACAGTAGTGAGTGCATACGTTCATGCACTGGTGCCGTGGGAATCGAAACCCACAACACTGGCGTTGCAAGCGTCATGCTCTACCAACTTAGCCACACTTCAGGGCAGCAATGACGAGCGAAGTAGCAAAACTTCGTTTCAGTTCTATCATGATATCTATATATTTTTTTTAAAGCCACTGCGGTAGACAGGATTATCCACAAACATACTTAGCAGCTCATGTTATAGACAGAACCATGCTACATGGCAGACCAATCTGAACTCATCTCTCTCGGCATGTCCAGCCCATCCATGATCTCAGCCAATCACGGCTGGCGAGAAGTTTCCTGTATTTTCCGTTGCTAAAACCAACAAGGCCCGTTATTTAACAATTGTATTCGTAATTACAGATGGCATACAAGTTTTGTTTATTAGGGCACATGAAAGTTCACATTTTCTCATTTCTGCCCAACAACAAAAAAACGTTCAAATGCCTCTCCTGTGAAGTAGTGAACGTGCGACATACGTCTATTTTCTTGAAATGGGTCACATTATTAACGAGTGTAAACATGTTGTTGTTGTGTTGTTGTCTCTCTCTCTATATATATTTTTTAATATATATATATAATATATCTCTCTCTCTCTCATCTCGCTCTCTCTCTCTTTCTCTCTTCTTTTCTCTCTTGTCTGTCCTCTCTCTCTCTATGTCCTCTCTCTCTCTCTCTCTCTCTCTCTCTCTTGTTTCTCTTTCTGTCTTTCTCGCCTCTCTCTCTCTCTTTGTCTCTCTCGTCTTATGTCTTCTCTCTCTTTGTCTCTCCGCTGGCCTGTCCTCCTCTCTCTGTCGGTCTCCTCTCTTTCTCGTCTCTCTGTCCTGTCTTCTCTTCGTCTCTCTAATCTAATGTTCTCCTCTACTCTCTCTCTCTCTCTCCTCTCTTTGTTTCTCTGGTCTGTCTCTCTCTTCTCTCTCTCTTTGTTCTCTCTCTCTCTCGTCTCTCGTTGTTCTCTCAGCTGTCCTGTCCTCTCTCTCTGTTCTGTCCTCTCTCTCGCTCTCTCTCAAGCTCTCTCTTCTCTCTCGGGTCTCTCTCTGTCGCTCTCCTCTCTCTCCTCTCTCTCTCTCTCTCTCTCTCTAGGTCCTCTCGCTCCTCTCTCTCTCTCCTCTCCAATCTTCTATGTCTCTCTCTCTCTCTCCCTCTCATCATTTGTTTTCTCTGTCTGTCTCTCCTCGTCTCTCTCTCTCTCTCATTTGCCCTCTCCTCTCTCTGTCTGTCTCTCTCCCCTCGCTCTCTCTCTTTCTTTGTCTCCTCTCTGTCTGTCTCTCTCGCTCTCTCTCTCTTTGTCTCTCTCTCTCTCTCTCTCTCTCTCTTTGTCTCTCTCTCTCTCTCTCTCTCTCTCTCTTCTCTCTCTTCTCTCTCTTCCTCTCTCTCTCTCTCTCTCTCTCTCTCCTCTCTCTCTTTCTCCGCTGTCTTCTCTCTCTTGTTCTCTCTCTCTCCTTCTCTCTCTCTCTCTCTCTCTCTCTCTCTCTCTCTCTCTCTCTTCTCTTCTCTCTCTCTCTCTCTCTCTCTCTCTCCTTCTCTCTTCTTATGTCTCTCTCTCTCTCTCTCTCTCTCTCTCTCTCTCTCTCTCTCTCTCCTCTCTTCTCTCTCTCCTCGCTCCTCTCTCTCTCTCTCCTCTCTTCTCTCTCTCCTCTCTCTCCTCTTTTCTCTCCTCCTCTCTCTCTCTTTTCTCTTCTCTCTCTCCTCTCTCTCTCTCTCCCCTCCTCTCTTCCCCTTTT
>JAGTTL010000920.1:0-22085 GCA_036851935.1 Coregonus suidteri
ATCTGTGAAGAGCACACTTCTCCAGTGTACCAGTGGCCATCGAAGGTGAGCATTTCCCCCACTGAAGTCGGTTACAAAGCCAAACTGGTCAGGTCAAGACCCTGGTGCGAGCACTCAAATGAGCTTCCCTGAGACGGTTTCTGACAGTTTGTGCCAAAATTCTTCGGTTGTGCAAATCTATAGTTTGATCAGCTGTCCAGGTGGCTGGTCTCAGACATTCCTCCAGGTGAAGAAGCTGGATGTGGAGGTCCTGGGCTGGCATGGTTACACATGGTCTGCGGTTGTGAGGCCAGTTGGATGTACTGCCAAATTCTCTAAAACAATGTTGGAGGTGGCTTATGGTAGAGAAATTAGCATTACATTTTCTGGCAACAGCTCTGGTGGACATTCCTGCAGTCAGCATGCCAATTGCACACTCCCTCAAAACTTGAGACATCTGTGGCATTGTTGTGTGACAAAACTGCACATTTTAGAGTAGTCTTTTATTGTCCCCAGCACAAGGTGCACCTGTGTAATGATCATGCTGTTTAATCAGCTTCTTGATATGCCACACCTGTCAGGTGGATGGATTATCTTGGCAAAGGAGAAATGTTCACTAACAGGGATGTAAACCATTTGTGCACAACATTTGAGAGAAATAAGCTTTTTGTGCGTATGGAAAATTTCTGGGATCTTTGATTTCAGCTCATGAAACATGGGACCAACACTTTATATTTTTGTTCAGTATATATTTGTTATTTCTCTTTTTTCTACACTTCTACAAGTGTATATTAGTTTGTTTCCTTCTGCTTCTCTGTGTGTATAATTAGAGGCGTTTTCACACTCATCTGAACAAAGTAGAGGAGAAACGATAGGAGAGAGGGAGATGAGAGAAATAAACATGCTTAATTAGAAGTCTATTGTTGGGGGTAAGGTGTGGCTACACACACACACATACACATACAGACACAGACATCACACTGTTTGTCTGTGCACAGATACAAATAGGTCACATGTAAATGAGTCTCACCAGATGAGCGAGAGAGATTTGAGTAAAACCAGTCCTAGTGTCAGTCACAGTGGCGGCCCATCCATTAGGGCGTTAGCCATATCTCAGACTGCCCATCTTAATCTTTTATTTTTATTGGCCAGTCTGAGATATGGCTTTTTCTTTGCAACTCTGCCTAGATGGTCAGCATCCCGGAGTCGCCTCCTCACAGTTTTTTTTAATTATTTTTTTTTGGGGGGGGGGGGGGGGGGCTTTAGATCTATATATAATATAAATAATAATAATATGCCATTTAGCAGACGCTTTTATCCAAAGCGACTTACAGTCATGTGTGCATACATTTTTACATATGGGTGGTCCCGGGGATTGAACCCACTACCCTGGCGTAGATAGATTGTAACTTCCATCAATGTAATTGTCTGCATCACTTCCAATTGTCTGCAATTGTTTGCAATTGTCTGTATCACTTCCAATCCCCCATGTTTTATATATACAGTGGGGAGAACAAGTATTTGATACACTGCCGATTTTGCAGGTTTTCCTACTTACAAAGCATGTAGAGGTCTGTAATTTTCTATCATAGGTACACTTTAACTGTGAAAGACGGAATCTAAAACAAAAATCCAGAAAATCACATTGTATGATTTTTAAGTAATTAATTTGCATTTTATTGCATGACATAAGTATTTGATACATCAGAAAAGCAGAACTTAATATTTGGTACAGAAACCTTTGTTTGCAATTACCGAGATCATACATTTCCTGTAGGTCTTGACCAAGTTTGCACACACGGCAGCAGGGATTTTGGCCCACTCCTCAATACAGACCTTCTCCAGATCCTTCAGGTTTCGGGGCTGTTGCTGGGCAATACGGACTTTCAGCTCCCTCCAAAGATTTTCTATTGGGTTCAGGTCTGGAGACTGGCTAGGCCACTCCAGGAACTTGAGATGCTTCTTACGGAGCCACTCCTTAGTTGCCCTGGCTGTGTGTTTCGGGTCGTTGTCATGCTGGAAGACCCAGCCACGACCCATCTTCAAATACTCTTACTGAGGGAAGGAGGTTGTTGGCCAAGATCTTGCGATACATGGCCCCATCCATCCTCCCCTCAATACGGTGCAGTCGTCCTGTCCCCTTTGCAGAAAAGCATCCCCAAAGAATGATGTTTCCAACTCCATGCTTCACGGATGGGATGGTGTTCTTGGGGTTGTACTCATCCTTCTTCTTCCTCCAAACACGGCGAGTGGAGTTTAGACCAAAAAGCTCTATTTTTGTCTCATCAGACCACATGACCTTCTCCCATTCCTCCTCTGGATCATCCAGATGGTCATTGGCAAACTTTAGATGGGCCTGGACATGCGCTGGCTTGAGCAGGGGGATCTTGCGTGCGCTGCAGGATTTTAATCCATGACGGTGTAGTGTGTTACTAATGGTTTTCTTTGAGACTGTGGTCCCAGCTCTCTTCAGGTCATTGACCAGGTCCTGACGTGTAGTTCTGGGCTGATCCCTCACCTTCCTCATGATCATTGATGCCCCACGAGGTGAGATCTTACATGGAGCCCCAGACCGAGGGTGATTGACCGTCATCTTGAACTTCTTCCATTTTCTAATAATTGCGCCAACAGTTGTTGCCTTCTCACCAAGCTGCTTGCCTATTGTCCTGTAGCCCATCCCAGCCTTGTGCAGGTCTACAATTGTATCCCTGATGTCCTTACACAGCTCTCTGGTCTTGGCCATTGTGGAGAGGTTGGAGTCTGTTTGATTGAGTGTGTGGACAGGTGTCTTTTATACAGGTAATGAGTTCAAACAGGTGCAGTTAATACAGGTAATGAGTGGAGAACACGAGGGCCTCTTAAAGAAAAACTAACAGGTCTGTGAAAGCCGGAATTCTTAATGGTTGGTAGGTGATCAAATACTTACAGTGGGGAAAAAAGTATTTAGTCAGCCACTATTTGTGCAAGTTCTCCCACTTAAAAAGATGAGAGAGGCCTGTAATTTTCATCATACGTACACGTCAACTATGAAAGACAAATTGAGAAAAAAAAATCCAGAAAATCACATTGTAGGATTTTTTATGAATTTATTAGCAAATTATGGTGGAAAATAAGTATTTGGTCACCTACAAACAAGCAAGATTTCTGGCTCTCACAGACCTGTAACTTCTTCTTTAAGAGGCTCCTCTGTCCTCCACTCGTTACCTGTATTAATGGCATCTGTTTGAACTTGTTATCAGTATAAAAGACACCTGTCCACAACCTCAAACAGTCACACTCCAAACTCCACTATGGCCAAGACCAAAGAGCTGACAAAGGACACCAGAAACAAAATTGTAGACCTGCACCAGGCTGGGAAGACTGAATCTGCAATAGGTAAGCAGCTTGGTTTGAAGAAATCAACTGTGGGAGCAATTATTAGGAAATGGAAGACATACAAGACCACTGATAATCTCCCTCGATCTGGGGCTCCACGCAAGATCTCACCCCGTAGGGTCAAAATGATCACAAGAACGGTGAGCAAAAATCCCAGAACCACACGGGGGGACCTAGTGAATGACCTGCAGAGTGCTGGGACCAAAGTAACAAAGCCTACCATCAGTAACACACTACGCCGCCAGGGACTCAAATCCTGCAGTGCAAGACGTGTCCGCCTGCTTAAGCCAGTACATGTCCAGGCCTGTCTGAAGTTTGCTAGAGTGCATTTGGATGATCCAGAAGAGGATTGGGAGAATGTCATATGGTCAGATGAAACCAAAATAGAACTTTTTGGTAAAAAACTCAACTCGTCGTGTTTGGAGGACAAAGAATGCTGAGTTGCATCCAAGAACACCATACCTACTGTGAAGTATGGGGGTGGAAACATCATGCTTTGGGGCTGTTTTTTCTGCAAAGGGACCAGGACGACTGATCCGTGTAAAGGAACGAATGAATGGGGCCATGTATCGTGAGATTTTGAGTGAAAACCTCCTTCCATCAGCAAGGGCATTGAAGATGAAACGTGGCTGGGTCTTTCAGCATGACAATGATCCCAAACACACACCGCCCGGGCAATGAAGGAGTGGCTTCGTAAGAAGCATTTCAAGGTCCTGGAGTGGCCTAGCCAGTCTCCTGATCTCAACCCCATAGAAAATCTTTGGAGGGAGTTGAAAGTCTGTGTTGCCCAGCGACAGCCCCAAAACCTCACTGCTCTAGAGGAGATCTGCATGGAGGAATGGGCCAAAATACCAGCAACAGTGTGTGAAAACCTTGTGAAGACTTACAGAAAACGTTTGACCTGTGTCATTGCCAACAAAGGGTATATAACAAAGTATTGAGAAACTTTTGTTATTGACCAAATACTTATTTTCCACCATAATTTGCAAATAAATTCATAAAAAATACTACAATGTGATTTTCTGGATTTTTTTTTCTCATTTTGTCTGTCATAGTTGACGTGTACCTATGATGAAAATTACAGGCCTCTCTCATCTTTTTAAGTGGGAGAACTTGCACAATTGGTGGCTGACTAAATACTTTTTTCCCCACTGTATGTCATGCAATAAAATGCAAATTAATTACTTAAAAATCATACAATGTGATTTTCTGGATTTTTGTTTTAGATTCCGTCTCTCACAGTTGAGGTGTACCTTTGATAAAAATTACAGACCTCTACATGCTTTGTAAGTAGGAAAACCTGCAAAATCGGCAGTGTATCAAATACTTGTTCTCCCCACTGTATTATATATATATATATATATATATATATATAATACACATACACATACACATACATATACATATATATATACACTGCTCAAAAAAATAAAGGGAACACTTAAACAGCACAATGTAACTCCAAGTCAATCACACTTCTGTGAAATCAAACTGTCCACTTAGGAAGCAACACTGATTGACAATAAATGTCACATGCTGTTGTGCAAATGGAATAGACAACAGGTGGAAATTATAGGCAATTAGCAAGACACCCCCAATAAAGGACTGGTTTTGCAGGTGGTGACCACATACCACTTCTCAGTTCCTATGCTTCCTGGCTGATGTTTTGGTCACTTTTGAATGCTGGCGGTGCTTTCACTCTAGTGGTAGCATGAGACGGAGTCTACAACCCACACAAGTGGCTCAGGTAGTGCAGCTCTCATCCAGGATGGCACATCAATGCGAGCTGTGGCAAGAAGGTTTGCTGTGTCTGTCAGCGTAGTGTCCAGAGCATGGAGGCGCTACCAGGAGACAGGCCAGTACATCAGGAGACGTGGAGGAGGCCGTAGGAGGGCAACAACCCAGCAGCAGGACTGCTACCTCCGCCTTTGTGCAAGGAGGAGCAGGAGGAGCACTGCCAGAGCCCTGCAAAATGACCTCCAGCAGGCCACAAATGTGCATGTGTCTGCTCAAACGGTCAGAAACAGACTCCATGAGGGTGGTATGAGGGCCCGACATCCACAGGTGGGGGTTGTGCTTACAGCACAACACCATGCAGGACGTTTGGCATTTGCCAGAGAACACCAAGATTGGCAAGTTCGCCACTGGCGCCCTGTGCTCTTCACAGATGAAAGCAGGTTCACACTGAGCAACGTGACAGACGTGACAGAGTCTGGTGACGCCGTGGAAAACGTTCTGCTGCCTGCAACATCCTCCAATATGACCGGTTTGGCGGTGGGTCAGTCATGGTGTGGGGTGTCATTTCTTTGGGGGGCCGCACAGACCTCCATGTGCTCGCCAGAGGTAGCCTGACTGCCATTAGGTACCGAGATGAGATCCTCAGACCCCTTGTGAGACCATATGCTGGTGCGGTTGGCCCTGGGTTTCCTCCTAATGCAAGACAATGCTAGACCTCATGTGGCTGGAGTGTGTCAGCAGTTCCTGCAAGAGGAAGGCATTGATGCTATGGACTGGCCCGCCCATCCCCAGACCTGAATCCAATTGAGCACATTTGGGACATCATGTCTCGCTCCCTCCACCAACGCCACGTTGCACCACAGACTGTCCAGGAGTTGGCGGATGCTTTAGTCCAGGTCTGGGAGGAGATCCCTCAGGAGACCATCCGCCACCTCATCAGGAGTATGCCCAGGCGTTGTAAGGAGGTCATACAGGCACGTGGAGGCCACACACACTACTGAGCCTCATTTTGACTTGTTTTAAGGACATTACATCAAAGTTGGATCAGCCTGTAGTGTGGTTTTCCACTTTAATTTTGAGGGTGACTCCAAATCCAGACCTCCATGGGTTGATACATTTTGATTTCCATTGATAATGTTTGTGTGATTTTGTTGTCAGCACATTCAACTATGTAAAGGAAAAAGTATTTAGTAAGATTATTTCATTCATTCAGATCTAGGATGTGTTATTTTAGTGTTCCCTTTATTTTTTTGAGCAGTATATATATATATATATATATATATATATATATATATATATATATACAGTGGGGAAAAAAAGTATTTAGTCAGCCACCAATTGTGCAAGTTCTCCCACTTAAAAATATGAGAGAGGCCTGTAATTTTCATCATAGGTACACGTCAACTATGACAGACAAAATGAGAAAAAAAATCCAGAAAATCACATTGTAGGATTTTTAATGAATTTATTTGCAAATTATGGTGGAAAATAAGTATTTGGTCAATAACAAAAGTTTCTCAATACTTTGTTATATACCCTTTGTTGGCAATGGCACAGGTCAAACGTTTTCTGTAAGTCTTCACAAGGTTTTCACATACTGTTGCTGGTATTTTGGCCCATTCTTCCATGCAGATCTCCTCTAGGGCAGTGATGTTTTAGGGCTGTCGCTGGGCAACACGGACTTTCAACTCCCTCCAAAGATTTTCTATGGGGTTGAGATCTGGAGACTGGCTAGGCCACTCCAGGACCTTGAAATGCTTCTTACGAAGCCACTCCTTCGTTGCCCGGGCGGTGTGTTTGGGATCATTGTCATGCTGAAAGACCCAGCCACGTTTCATCTTCAATGCCCTTGCTGATGGAAGGAGGTTTTCACTCAAAATCTCACGATACATGGCCCCATTCATTCTTTCCTTTACACGGATCAGTCGTCCTGGTCCCTTTGCAGAAAAACAGCCCCAAAGCATGATGTTTCCACCCCCATGCTTCACAGTAGGTATGGTGTTCTTTGGATGCAACTCAGCATTCTTTGTCCTCCAAACACGACGAGTTGAGTTTTTACCAAAAAGTTATATTTTGGTTTCATCTGACCATATGACATTCTCCCAATCCTCTTCTGGATCATCCAAATGCACTCTAGTAAACTTCAGACGGGCCTGGACATGTACTGGCTTAAGCAGGGGGACACGTCTGGCACTGCAGGATTTGAGTCCCTGGCGACTTTGTGTGTTACTGATGGTAGGCTTTGTTACTTTGGTCCCAGCTCTCTGCAGGTCATTCACTAGGTCCCCCCGTGTGGTTCTGGGATTTTTGCTCACCGTTGTTGTGATCATTTTGACCCCACGGGGTGAGATCTTGCGTGGAGCCCCAGATCGAGGGAGATTGTCAGTGGTCTTGTATGTCTTCCATTTCCTAATAATTGCTCCCACAGTTGATTTCTTCAAACCAAGCTGCTTACCTATTGCAGATTCAGTCTTCCCAGCCTGGTGCAGGTCTACAATTTTGTTTCTGGTGTCCTTTGACAGCTCTTTGGTCTTGGCCATAGTGGAGTTTGGAGTGTGACTGTTTGAGGTTGTGGACAGGTGTCTTTTATACTGATAACAAGTTCAAACATGGTGCCATTAATACAGGTAACGAGTGGAGGACAGAGGAGCCTCTTAAAGAAGAAGTTACAGGTCTGTGAGAGCCAGAAATCTTGCTTGTTTTTAGGTGACCAAATACTTATTTTCCACCATAATTTGCAAATAAATTCATTAAAAATCCTACAATGTGATTTTCTGGATTTTTTTTCTCAATTTGTCTGTCATAGCTGATGTGTACCTATGATGAAAATTACAGGCCTCTCTCATCTTTTTAAGTGGGAGAACTTGCACAATTGGTGGCTGACTAAATACTTTTTTTCCCCACTGTAGGTCGAATATGATAGTCTGCCTATAACCAGCCTGAGTAAGGCTATATCTCCAGTTTAGAGAAATTAATGTAATTGGAAATGAGCTATTATCAGTCTGGTTAATGGGATGCATGTCTGTTGAATTTGAATTTACTCAGCCAGTCAGGAGCCGTTGCGGCCGTGGCATACTACATGCTTACTAAACGGTACGTGCTAAATAGTATGCGACGATGAGTATATAGTATGCAGTTTAAGTATGTAGTACACTAGTATGGGTATCCAGACACAGCCACAGTCTGTTTTGTTTTGACACTATTCAGAGATAGAGTAATGAGAGAAAAGGGAACAGAGATAGAGGAATGAGAGAGAAGGGTTCAGAGAAAGAGGGAGGATGAGACAGAAGGGGACAGAGATAGAGGAATGAGAGAGAAGGGGACAGAGATAGAGAAATGAGAGAGAAGGGGACAGAGATAGAGAAATGAGAGAGAAGGGGACAGAGATAATAGAATGAGAGAGAAGGGGACAGAGATAGAGGAATGAGAGAGAAGGGGACAGAGATAGAGAATGAGAGAGAGGGGACATAGGGGACAGAGAGAAGAGGACAGAGAGAGAGAATGAGAGAGAAGAGATAGAGGAATGAGAAGATGAGAGAGAAGGGGACAGAGATAGAGAAATGAGAGAGAAGGGACAGAGATAGAGAAATGAGAGAGAAGGGGACAGAGATAGAGGAATGAGAGAGAAGGGGACAGAGATAATGGAATGAGAGAGAAGGGGACAGAGATAGAGAAATGAGAGAGAAGGGGACAGAGATAATGGAATGAGAGAGAAGGGGACAGAGATAGAGAAATGAGAGAGAAGGGGACACAGAGATAAATGAGAATGAGAGAGAAGAGGGACAGAGAGAGATAGAGAGAAAGAGAGAGAAGGGGACAGAGATAGAGAAATGAGAGAGAAGGGGACAGAGATAGAGGGAAAGAGAGAGAAGGGGACAGAGATAGAGAGATGAGAGAGAAGGGGACAGAGATAGAGAAATGAGAGAGAAGGGGACAGAGATAGAGAATGAGAGAGAAGGGGACAGAGATAATGGAATGAGAGAGAGAGAGAAGGGGACAGAGATAGACAGAATGAGAGAGAGAAAGGGACAGAGATAGAGAAATGAGAGAGAAAGGGACAGAGATGAGAGAGAAGGGGAAAGAGAATGAGAGAAGGGGACAGAGATAGAGAAATGAGAGAGAAGGGGACAGAGATATGGAATGAGAGAGAAGGGGACAGAGATAGAGAAATGAGAGAGAAGGGGACAGAGATAGAGGAATGAGAGAGAAGGGGACAGAGATAATGGAATGAGAGAGAAGGGGACAGAGATAGAGAAATGAGAGAGAAGGGGACAGAGATAATGGAATGAGAGAGAAGGGGACAGAGATAGAGAAATGAGAGAGAAGGGGACAGAGATAGAGAAATGAGAGAGAAGGGGACAGAGATAGAGAAATGAGAGAGAAGGGGACAGAGATAGAGAAATGAGAGAGAAGGGAGACAGAGATAGAGAAATGAGAGAGAAGGGGAGAGAGAGAGAAATGAGAGAGAAGGGGACAGAGATAGAGAAATGAGAGAGAAGGGGACAGAGATAGAGAGAAAGAGAATAGAGAAATGAGAGAGAAGGGGACAGAGATAGAGAAATGAGAGAGAAGGGGACAGAGATAGAGAAATGAGAGAGAAGGGGACAGAGATAATGGAATGAGAGAGAAGGGGAGAGATAGAGAGATGAGAGAGAAATGAGAGAGAAGGGGACAGAGATAGAGAGAAGAGGAGAGAAGGAGAGAAGAGATAGAGAAGAGAGAGAAATGAGAGAGAAGGGGAGAGATAGAGAAATGAGAGAGACAGAGAGAGAAATGAGAGAGAGAAGGGGACAGAGATAGAGAAATGAGAGAGAAGGGAACAGAGATAGAGGAATGAGAGAGAAGAGGACAGAGATAAGAGAAATGAGAGAGAAGGGGACAGAGATAGAGAAATGAGAGAGAAGGGAACAGAGAGAGAGAAATGAGAGAGAAGGGGACAGAGATAGAGAAATGAGAGAGAAGGAGAGAGATAGAGGAATGAGAGAGAAAGGGACAGAGAGAGAAGAGAGAGAAGACAGAGAAGAGAAGACAGAGAGAGAAGATGAGAGAGAAGGAAATGAGAGATGAGAGAGGGAAGAGAGAGAAAGAGAGAGATAGGGGACAGAGATAGAGGAATGAGAGAGAAGGGGACAGAGATAGAGAAATGAGAGAGAAGGGGACAGAGATAGAGAAATGAGAGAGAGAAGGGGACAGAGATAGAGAAATGAGAGAGAAGGGGACAGAGATAGAGAAATGAGAGAGAAGGGGACAGAGATAGAGAAATGAGAGAGAAGGGGACAGAGATAGAGAGAATGAGAGAGAAGGAGACAGAGATAGAGGAATGAGAGAGAAGGGGACAGAGATAGAGAAATGAGAGAGAAGGGGACAGAGATAGAGGAATGAGAAAGAAAAGGGGACAGAGATAGAGGAATGAGAGAGAAGGGACAGAGAAAGAGAGAGAGGGAGAGATAAGAAGAGAGAGAAGAGACAGAGAGAAGAGACAGAATAGAGAAGAGAGAGAAGAGAGAGAGATAGAGAAAGAGAGAGAAGGGAGAGAGAGAAATGAAGAGAAGATAGAGATAGAGAAATGAGAGAGAAGGGGACAGAGATAGAGAAATGAGAGAGAAGGGGACAGAGATAGAGAAATGAGAGAGAAGGGGACAGAGAGAGAGGAAATGAGAGAGAAGGGGACAGAGAGAGAAAGAGAGAGAAGGAGAGAGAGAGAAATGAGAGAGAAGAGACAGAGATAAGAATGAGAGAGAAGGGGACAGAGATAGAGAAATGAGAGAGAAGGGGACAGAGAGAGAGAATGAGAGAGAAGGGAGAGATAGAGAAATGAGAGAGAAGGGACAGAGATAGAGAAATGAGAGAGAAGGGGAGAGATAGAGAGAGAGAGAGAAGGGGAGAGATAGAGAAAAGAGAGAGAAGGGGACAGAGATAGAGAGAGAGAGAGAAGGGGAGAGAGAAGAGAGAGAGAGGGAGAGAGAAGAGAGAGAGAAGGGGACAGAGATAGAGAAATGAGAGAGAGAAGGAGACAGAGATAGAGATGAGAGAGAAGGGGATAGAGATAGAGAAATGAGAGAGAAGGGGACAGAGATAGAGAAATGAAGAGAAGGAGACAGAGATAGAGGGAAGAGAGAGAAGGGGACAGAGATAGAGAAGGGGACAGAGATAGAGAAATGAGAGAGAAGGGGAGAGATAGAGAAATGAGAGAGAAGGGGACAGAGATAGAAGGAATGAGAGAGAAGGGACAGAGATAGAGAAAGAGAGAGAAGGGGACAGAGAGAAAGAGAGGGGACAGAGAGAGAGAAAGAGAGAGAAGAGAGAGAAGAGAAAAGGACAGAGACAGAGATAGAGAAATGAGAGAGAAGGGGACAGAGAGGAGAGAAATGAGAGAGAAGGGGAGGAGAAGAGAGAGAGAAGGGGAGAGATAGAGAAGAGAAGGGGACAGAGATAGAGAAATGAGAGAGAAGGAGACAGAGATAGAGAAATGAGAGAGAAGGGGACAGAGATAGAGAAATGAGAGAGAAGAAGAGGAGAAAGAGAGAGAGGGGAAGAGAGAGAGAGGAGAAGAGAAAGAGAAGAGAGAGAGAAGGGGACAGAGATAGGAGAGAAAAAATGAGAGAGAAGGGGACAGAGATAAGGAATGAGAGAGAAGAGAGAGATAGAGAGAGAGAGAGAGGAGAGAGAAGAGAAATGAGAGAGAGAAGAGACAGAGAAGAGGATGAGAGAGAGAGAAGAAGAGAAGAGAAGAGATGAGAGAGAGGGGGACAGAGAGAGAAAGAGAGAGAAGAGACAGAGATAGAGAAATGAGAGAGAAGGAGACAGAGATAGAGGGAAAGAGAGAGAAGGGGACAGAGATAGAGAGAATGAGAGAGAAGGGACAGAGAGATAGAGAATGAGAGAGAAGGAGACAGAGATAGAGAAATGAGAGAGAAGGGGACAGAGATAGAGAAATGAGAGAGAAGGGGAATGAAGAGAGAGAGAAATGAGAGAGAAAGGGAGAGAGATAGAGGAAAGAGAGAGAGAAGAGGGAAAGAGAGAGAAGAAGAATGAGAGAGAAAGGGGACAGAGATAGAGAAGAGAGAGAGAAAGAGAGAGAGAGATAGAGAAAGGAGAGAGAAGGAGGAAGAGAGAGAGAAAAGAGAGAGAGAAGAGAAGAGAGAAATGAGAGAGAAAGAGACAGAGAAGAGAAAGAGAGAAGAGACAGAGAGAGGAGAGAGAGAAGACAGAGAAGAGAAGAGAGAAGGAAACAGAGAAAGAGGAGAGAAGAGAAGGAGACAGAGATAGAGAATGAAGAGAAGGGGACAGAGAAAGAGAAATGAGAGAGAAGAGACAGAGATAGAGAAAGAGAGAAGAAGACAGAGAAGAGAAAATGAGAGAGAAGGGGACAGAAGAGAAGGAGAGAGAGAAGACAAGATAGAGAGAAGAGAAAGAGAGAGAAGGGGAGATAGAGAGAGAGAGAGAGAGGGGAGAGAGAGAGAAGAAGAGAGAGAGATAGAGAAATGAGAGAGAAGGGAAAGAGATAGAGAGAGAGAAGGGGAAGAGATAAGAATGAGAGAGAAGGGGACAGAGACAGAGAAAGAGAGAGAAATGAGAGAGAAGGGGAGAAGAGAGAGAGAGAGAGGAATGAGAGAGAAGAGACAGAGAAGAGAGAGAGAAGGGGACAGAGAGAGAGAGAAGAGAGAGAGAGAAATGAGAGAGAAGGGGAAGAGATAGAGGAGAGAGAGAGAAGGGGACAGAGAGAGAGAGGAATGAGAGAGAGAATGAGAAGAAAGAGACAGAGAAAGAGAGAAGAGAGAGAAGGGGACAGAGAGAGAGAAGAGAGAGAGAAGGAGAGAGAGAAAGAGAAGAGAGAGAGAGAGAAGGGGACAGAGATAGAGAAATGAGAGAGAGAGAGAGACAGAGAGATAGAGAGAAAGAGAGAGAGGGGAGAAGAGAGAGAGAAAGAGAGAGAAGGATGAGAGAGAGAAGAGAAAGAGAGAGAAAGACAGAGATAGAGAAAGAGAGAGAGGAGAGAAGAGGAGAAGAGATAGACAGAGGAAGGAGAGAGAAGAAAAGACAGAGATAGAGAAAGAGAGAGAAGGGGAAAGAGAGAAAAATGAGAGAGAAGGGGACAGAGATAGAGAAATGAGAGAGAAGGGACAGAGGGAGAGAAGGGGAAGAGAGAGAGAAGGAGAGAGAAGGGAGAGAGAGAAATGAGAGAGAGAGAGAAGAGATAGAGAAGAGAGAGAGAGGACAGAGAGAGAGAGAAGGGAGAAGAGAGAAAGAGAGAATGAGAGAGAAGGGGAGAGAAGATGAGGAGAGAAGGGGAGAGAAAGAGAGAGAGAGAGGAGACAGAGAGAGAGAAAGAGAGAGAAGGGAAGAGATAGAAAAATGAGAGAGAAGGGGAGAGAGAGAGAAAGAGAGGAAGGAGACAGAGATAGAGAAAGAGAGAGAAGAGAAGAGAAAGAGAAAGAGAGAGAAGGGGACAGAGATAGAGAAATGAGAGAGAAGGGGACAGAGATAGAGAAATGAGAGAGAAGAGAGAGAAGAGAGAGAGAGAGAGAAAGAGAAAGAGAGAGAAAGAGACAGAGAAGAAAAAAAGAGAGAAAGGAGAGAAGAGAAAGAGAGAGAAAAGAGAAGAAAAATGAGAGAGAAGAGAAGAGAAAGAGAGAGAGAAAGGGGAAGAAGAGAGAGAAAAGAGAGAGAGAAATGAGAGAGAGGGGAAGAGAGAGAAAAGAGAGAGAGAGAAGAGAAGAGAAAGAGAGAGAAGGGGACAGAGAGAGAAAAGAGAGAAAGGGGACAGAGAAGGAAAGAGAGAAAAGAGAGAGAGAAAGGAGAGAAAGAGAGAAGAGAAATGAGAGAGAAGGGGACAGAGATAGAGAGAATGAGAGAGAAGGGGACAGAGAGATAGAGAGAAAGAGAGAGAAAGAGAGAGAGAGAGAGAGAAAGAGAGAGAGAAGGGAAGAGAGAAGGAAAAGAGAGAAGAGAAAGAGAGAGAAGGAGACAAGAGAGAGAAATGAGAGAGAAGGGGAGAGAGAAGAAGAGAGAGAGAGAGAGATAGAGAAAGAGAGAAAGACAGAGATAAAGAAGAGAGAGAAGAGAGAAAGAGATAGAGAAGAGAGAGAGGAGACAGAGATAGAGAAATGAGAGAGAAGGGGACAGAGATAGAGAAAATGAGAGAGAAGGAAGGAGAGAGAGATAGAGAAAGAGAGAGAAGGAGACAGAGAAAGGGAATGAGAGAGAAGAGACAGAGAGAGAGAAAAGAGAGAAGGAGGAGAGAGAGATAGAGGAGAGAGAGAGAGGGACAGAGGAAGAAAGAGAGAGAGGGGACAGAGAAGAAGAAAGAGAGAGAAGGGGACAGAGATAGAGAGAAATGAGAGAGAAGGGAGAGAGAAGAGAGAGAAAAGAGAGAGAGAAGAGAGAAGAGAGAGAAAGAGAGAGAGAAGAGAAGAGAGAGAAGAGGAAAGAGAGAGAGAGAGAGAGAGAGAGAGAGAAAAATGAGAGAGAGAGAAGGGGGAGAGATAGAGGAATGAGAGAGAAGGGGAGAGAGATAGAGAAATGAGAGAGAAGGGGACAGAGATAATGGAATGAGAGAGAAGGGGAGAGAGAAAAGAAATGAGAGAGAAGAGACAGAGATAAGAAGAGAGAGAGAAAGAGACAGAGAAAGAAAGGAGAAAGAGAGAGAAGAGAAAGAGAGAGAAGGGGAGAAGAGATAGAGAGAGAAATGAGAGAGAAGAGACAGAGATAGAGAAATGAGAGAGAAGGAGAAGAGAGATAGAGAAATGAGAGAGAAAGAGGGAAGAGAGAGAGAAATGAGAGAGAAGGGGACAGAGAGAATGAGAGAGAAGGGGAGAGATAGAGAAGAGAGAAGGGGACAGAGAGAGAGAAGAGAGAGAGAAAAGAGAGAGATAGAAGAAATGAGAGAGAAGGGGAGAGAGAAAGGAATGAGAGAGAAGAGAGAATAGAGAAAGAGAGAGAAGGGGAGAGAGAGAGAGAGAATGAGAGAGAAGGGGACAGAGATAGAGAAAAGAGAGAGAAGGGAAGAAGAAGAAAAATGAGAGAGAAGGAGAGAGAGATAGAGAAATGAAGAGAGAAAGACAGAGAAGAGAGAGAGAGAGAATGAGAGAGAAAGAGAAGAGAGAGAGAGAGAAGAAAAGAGAGAGAAGAGAAAGAGAAGAGAAAGAGAGAAGGAGAGAAAGAGAGAGAGAGAAAGATAAGAAAGAGAGAGAAAGGAAAGAGAAGAGAGAGAAGAGAAAGAGGAGAAGAGAGAAGAGAAATGAGAGAGAGAGAGAAGAGATAGAGAAAGAGAGAAGGGAAGGGGAGAGAAAGAAAGAAGAGACAGAGAAGAGAAAGAGAGAGAAGGAGACAGAGAGAGAAAAGAAGAGAGAAAGAGAGAGAAGAGAGAGAAGAATGAGAGAGAGGGAGAGAGAGAGAGAGAGAGAGAGAGAGGAGAGAGAAGAGAGAGAAGAGAGAGAGAAAGAGAGACAGAGAAGAGAAATGAAGAGAGAGAAGACAGAGAGAAGAGAAAGAGAGAGAGAGACAGAGATAGAGAAAGAGAGAGAAGAGGGAGAGAGAGAGAGAGAAGGAAAAGAAGAGAGAGGGAGAGAGAGAGAGAGAAAGAGAAGAGAGAGAAGGAGACAGAGAGAGAGAGAAAAGAGAGAGAGAAGGGGAGAGAGAGAGAGAAAGAGAAATGAGAGAGAAGGAGAGAGAGAAGAGAGAATGAGAGAGAAAAGAAAGAGATAGAGAAAGAGAGAGAGAAAGGGGACAGAGATAGAGAAATGAGAGAGAAGGGGACAGAGAAAGAGAAATGAGAGAGAAGAAAACAGAGAGAGAGAGAGAAGAAGGGGAAGAAAAAGGAATGAGAGAGAAGGGAAGAGATAGAGAAAGAGAGAGAAGGGGACAGAGAAAAGAGAAATGAGAGAGAAGGGACAGAGAGAGAAAGAGAGAGAGAAGGGGACAGAGATAGAGAAATGAGAGAGAAGAGAGAGAGAAAGAGAGAGAAGGGGACAGAGATAGAGAAATGAGAGAGAGAAGAGAAGAGAGAGAGAGAGAGACAGAGAGAGAGAGAAGGAAAACAGAGAGAGAAGAAATGAGAGAGAAGGGACAGAGAGAGGAAGAGAGAGAAGAAATAGAGAAAGAGAGAAAGGGAGGAGAGAGAAGGAGAGAGAGAGAGAGAAAGAGAGAGAGGAAGAGAAGAAAAGAGAGAGAAGAGAAGAGATAGAGAAGGAGAGAGAGAAAGAACAGGAGAGAGAGAAGAGAAGGGAGAGAAAGAAGGAGAAGAGAAAGAGAGAGAGAGAGAGAGGGGACAGAGATAGAGAAATGAGAGAGAAGGGGAGAGAGAAAAGAAATGAGAGAAGAATGAAGAGAAAGAGAAAGAGAGAGGGGACAGAGATAGAGAATGAGAGAGAAGAAGACAGAGATAGAAAAAAGAGAGAGAAGGGGAAGAGATAGAGAAATGAGAGAGAAGGGGACAGAGAGAGAGAAATGAGAGAGAGAAGGAGACAGAGAAGAGAGAGAAAGAGAGAGAAGAGGGAGAGAAAGAGAAGAGAGAGAGAGAGAAGAGACAGAGAGAGAAAGAGAAAGGGGAGAGAGAAATGAGAGAGAAAGGAGACAGAGAATGAGATGAGAGAGAGGGGACAGAGAGAAGAGAAAGAGAGAGAAGGGGACAGAGAGAAGAGAAGAAATGAGAGAGAAGGGGACAGAGATAAGAGGAATGAGAGAGAGAAGAGAGAGAGAGAGAAGAGAAAAGAAAGAGAGAGAGGGGACAGAGATAGAGAAATGAGAGAGAGAAAGAGAACAGAGAGAGAGAAAGAGAGAGAAGGAGAGAGAGATAGAGAAAGAGAGAGAAAGAGAAGAGAGAAGAAAGAGAGAGAGGGGACAGAGATAGAGAAAGAGAGAAAGAGAAGAGAGAGAAGGGAAGAGATAGAGAATGAGAGAGAAGGAGACAGAGAAGGAGAGAGAGAAAGACAGAGAAAGAAAGAGAGAAGGGGAGAGAGAGAGAAATGAGAGAAGGGGACAGAGATAGAGAAATGAGAGAGAGGGGACAGAGATAAGAATGAGAGAGAAAGGGACAGAGATAGAGAATGAGAGAGAAGGGGACAGAGATAAAATGAGAGAGAGACAGAGAAGAGAAAAAAAGAGATAGAGGAATGAGAGAGAAGGGGACAGAGAGAAATGAGAGAGAAAGGAGAGAGAAGAAAAATGGAGAGACAGAGAAATGGAATGAGAGAGAAGAAGACAGAGAGAAGAGAGAGAGAAGGGGAAGAAAGGAAGAGAGAGAAGGGACAGAGATAGAGAAAAGAGAGAGAAGGGGAGAGAGAAAGAGAAGAAAGAGAGAGAGAAGGAGACAGAGATAGAGAAAGAAAGAGAGAGAGAGAAGGGGAACAGAGATAGAGAAATGAGAGAGAAGGGACAGAGGAATGAGAGAGAAGAAGACAGAGATAGAGAATGAGAGAGAAAGGGGAAGAGATAGAGAAATGAGAGAGAAGGAGACAGAGAAGAGAAATGAAAGAGAGAAGGGAATGAGAGAGAAGAGAGAAGAGAGAGAGAGAGACAGAGATAGAGAAATGAGAGAGAAGGGGACAGAGAGAGAGAAAAACAGAGAGAGAGAAGAAGGAGAGAGATAGAGAAAGAGAGAGAAGGGGACAGAGATAATGGAATGAGAGAGAGGGGAAGGGATAGAGAATGAGAGAGAGAGAGAAGAAGAGAGATAGAGAGAAGGGGACAGAGATAGAGAAATGAGAGAGAAGAGGGGACAGAGAGAGAAGAGAAGAGAAGAGAAGAGAGAGGGACAGAGAAAGAGAAAGAGAGAGAAGGAGACAGAGATAAAGAGAGAGAGAAGGGACAGAGAGAGAGAAAAGAGAGAAAGAGAGAAGAGAGAGAAGAGAGAGATAGAGAAAGAGAGGACAGAGAGAAGAATGAGAGAGAAGGGGAGACAGAGAGAGAGAGGGAAGAGATAGAGGAGAGAGAAAGACAGAGATAGGAGAGAGAGAGAGAAGGGGGACAGATATAGAGAAATGAGAGAGAAGGGGACAGAGATAGAGAAATGAGAGAGAGAAGGGGACAGAGATATAAGAATGAGAGAGAAGGGGACAGAGAGAGAGAGAAGAGAGAGAAGAGAGAGAGATGAGAGAGAGGGAAGAGAGAGAGAAGGAGAGAGAGAAGGAGAGAGAAGAGAGAGAGAAATGAGAGAGAAGACAGAGGAATGAGAGAGAAGAAGAGAGAGGAGAGAGAGGGAAGAGAGAGAGAATGAGAGAGAAGGGGACAGAGAGAGAGAAGGGGACAGATATAGAGAAAAGAGAGAGAGAGGGGACAGAGATAGAGGAATGAGAGAGAAGGGGACAGAGAGAGAGGAAGAATGAGAGAGAAGGGGACAGAGATAGAGAAATGAGAGAGAAGGGGACAGAGATAAGAAAGAAGAGAAGAGAGAGAAGAATGAGAGAGATAACAGAGGAAAGGGGAGAGAGAAGAGGGAGAAGGAGAGAGATAGAGAAATGAGAGAGAAGGGGACAGAGATAATGGAATGAGAGAGAAGGGGACAGAGATAGAGAAATGAGAGAGAAGGGGACAGAGATAAGAATGAGAGAGAGAAGGGGACAGAGATAGAGAAATGAGAGAGAAGGGGACAGAGATAGAGAGAGAGAAGGGGACAGAGATAGAGAAATGAGAGAGAAGGGGACAGAGAGTAATGGAATGAGAAAGAGAAAGAAGGGGACAGAGATAGAGAAATGAGAGAGAAGGAGACAGAGATAGAGAAATGAGAGAGAGAGAGGGGACAGAGATAGAGAAATGAGAGAGAAGGGGACAGAGATAGAGAAAGAGAGAAGGGGACAGAGATAGAGAAAGAGAGAGAGAAGGGGACAGAGAGAAGACAGAGAATGAGAGAGAAGGGGACAGAGATAGAGAATGAGAGAGAAGGGGACAGAGATAGAGAATGAGAGAGAAAGAGAAGGAGAAGGGGACAGAGATAGAGAAATGAGAGAGAAGGGGACAGAGATAGAGAAATGAGAGAGAAGGAGACAGAGATAGAGAAATGAGAGAGAAGGGGACAGAGATAGAGGAAAAGAGAGAGAAGGGGACAGAGATAGAGAAATGAGAGAGAAGGGGACAGAGATAGAGAAATGAGAGAGAGAAGGGGACAGAGATAGAGAGAGAGAAGGGGAGAGAGAAGGAGACAGAGATAGAGATAGAGAAATGAGAGAGAAGGAGACAGAGATAGAGATAAAAGAGAGAGAGAAGGAATGAGAGAGGAGGGGAGACAGAGAAATGAGAGAGAAGGGGAGATAGAGAAATGAGAGAGAAGGGGACAGAGATAGAGAAATGAGAGAGAAGGGACAGAGATATAGGGAATGAGAGAGAAGGGGAGAAAGAGAGAGAAGGGGACAGAGATAGAGAAATGAGAGAGAAGGGACAGACAGAGAATGAGAGAGAAGGGGACAGAGATAGAGAAATGAGAGAGAAGGGACAGAGATAATGGAATGAGAGAGAAGGGGACAGAGAGATAGAGAAAGAGAGAGAGAAGACAGACAGAGATAAGGGAAGAGAGAGAGAATGAGAGAGAGAAGGGGACAGAGATAGAGAAATGAGAGAGAAGGGGACAGAGATAGAGAAATGAGAGAGAAGGAGACAGAGAAAGAGAAATGAGAGAGAAGGGGACAGAGATAGAGAAGGGGACAGAGATAGAGAAATGAGAGAGAAGGAGACAGAGATAGAGGGAATGAGAGAGAAGGGGACAGAGAGAGAAGGGGACAGAGATAGAGAAATGAGAGAGAGAAGGGGACAGAGATAGAGGGAATGAGAGAGAAGGGGACAGAGATAGAGGAATGAGAGAGAAGGGGACAGAGATAGAGGAATGAGAGAGAAGGGGACAGAGATAGAGAAATGAGAGAGAAGGGGACAGAGATAGAGGAATGAGAGAGAAGGGGACAGAGATAGAGAAATGAGAGAGAAGGGGACAGAGATAATGGAACAGAGATAATGGAATGAGAGAAGGTGGTGTTCTTGGGGTTGTACTCATCCTTCTTCTTCCTCCAAACACGGCGAGTGAAGTTTAGACCAAAAAGCTCTATTTTGTACTCATCAGACCACATGACCTTCTCCCATTTCCTCCTCTGGATCATCCAGATGGTCATTGGCAAACTTTTAGATGGGCCTGGACATGCGCTGGGGCTTGAGCAGGGGGATCTTGGCGTGCGCTGCAGGATTTTAATCCATGACAGTGTAGTGTGTTACTAATGGTTTTCTTTGAGACTGTGGTCCCAGCTCTCTTCAGGTCATTGACCAGGTCCTGACGTGGTAGTTTCTGGGCTGATCCCTCACCTTCCTCATGATCATTGATGCCCCACGAGGTGGATCTTACATGGAGCCCCAGACCGAGGTGATTGACCGTCATCTTGAACTTCTTCCATTTTCTAATAATTGCGCCAACAGTTGTTGCCTTCTCACCAAGCTGCTTGCCTATTGTCCTGTAGCCCATCCCAGCCTTGTGCAGGTCCTACAATGTATCCCTGATGTCCTTACACAGTCTCTCTGGTCTTGGCCCATTGTGGAGAGGTTTGGAGTCTGTTTGATTGAGTGTGTGGACAGGTGTCTTTTTATACAGGTAATGAGTTCAAACAGGTGCATTAATACAGGTAATGAGTGGAGAACACGAGGGCCTCTTAAAGAAAAAACTAAACAGGTCTGTGAAAGCCGGAATTCTTAATGGTTGGTAGGTGATCAAATACTTATGTCATGCAATAAAATGCAAATTAATTGCGCTTAAAAATCATACAATGTGATTTTCTGGATTTTTGTTTTAGATTACGTCAGCTCACACGTTGAGGTGTACCTTTGATAAAAAATTAGCAGAGACCTCTCAACATGCTTTGTAAGTAGGAAACCTGCAAAAATCGGCAGTGTATCAAATACTTGTCACCCCACTGTATATAGATATATATATATATATCATATAGATATATATCTTATATATAAATATATATAATACTGTTATATAATATAGTATAATAATAACCCAACACATACACATACAATACATATACATATATAATATATAATATTATATAATATATATATATACACTCCCCAAAAAAAAAAAAGGGAAACATTTAAAAACCAGCAAAATTTGTAACCCCAAAGGGTAAATTTCAAAATTCGTGAAATAAAACGTCCACTTGGGGAAAGCAACACTGATTGACAATAAATGTCACATGCTGTTGTGCCAAAAAGGGAAAAGGGCAAAAAGGGGAAATTATAGGCAATTAGCAAAAAACACCCCCAATAAAAGGGCGGGGTTTTTCAGGGGGTTTACCACAGGGCCATTCTCAGTTTTTTAGCTTCCTGGCTGATGTTTTGGGCCCCTTTTTAATGTGGGGGGTCTTTCACCTTTGGGTAGGGATGAGAAAGGGTTACAACCCACAAAAGGGGACAGGTAGTGGGAGGGTACCGGGTGGCAATCAAAGCGAAACTGTGGCAAGAAGGTTTTCTGTGTCTGCCAGCGTAGTGCCCCGAGCATGGAGGCGCTACCAGGAGACAGGCCAAATACACAGGAGACGTGGAGGAGGCCGTAGGAAAGGGGAACCCAAACCCCGCAGGGGAGCTACCTGCCTTTGTGCAAGGAGGGGCAGGAGGAAAACACTGGGCCCGAGCCCGCAAAAAGACCTCCAGCAGGCCCCCAAAAAAGTGCATTTTGTCTGCTCAAACGGCAGAAAAAAGAATCCATGGGGACTCCCCCACCTCATCAGGAGTAAGGGCCCCGGGTTTTTAAGGAGGTCATACAGGGGACGTGGAGGCCACACACATACGGGGGCCTCATTTTTATTTTTTTTAAGGACATTTCTCAAAGTTTGGGTCAGCCCTTTTAGTGGGTTTTCCACTTTAATTTTGAGGGTGACTCAAATCCAGGGCCCAAGGGGGGGATACATTTTATTTCCATTTATAAGTTTGTGTGGGTTTTTTTTGCCAAACACATTCAACTAGTAAAAGGAAAAAATAATTTTGTAAGATTATTTTTATTTATTCAGATTAGGATG
>JAGTTL010000921.1:0-22061 GCA_036851935.1 Coregonus suidteri
GTGCTGGTTCAAATGAGTGAGGATGTTTTTTTTTTTCATGCGCATGGCCTTATTTTTTAAGTTATTGGATGACTGTCATTCATTTTCCTTACCAGTTCATGTAACAGCGATAGATTTAGGCTCACATGATACTATTTTTTTCCCTATCCCATCATGAGGTTGCTAAAATTTTACAATGTAGGTCACCTTTTGCTGCATTAGCTGATATGGGGGTGTAATCTTAGCCCAACAGGTAAAAAAGGGCCCCTTAACACTTCTAGACCCCAAGCAAAAACTGCCGGACTTTTTTAATTTAAAAACCCCTCCCTTGGGTTTTACACTGTGCTACTCGCTGTTTTTTATCATGCATAGTCCCTTTACCCCACCTACATGTACAAATTACCTCGACAACCTGTACCCCCGAAAATTGACTCAGTACGTACCCCTGTTATTGTTATTTTTTGTGTTCTTTGTAATATTTTTTTACTTATTTATTTAGTTAATATTACGGTACGGTCTAAAGCTGTTGTATCGTCAGTACAAAAAAAAATTTTAAAAAAAAAAAATACAAAGTACAAAATTAAAAAAACAGTTAAAAACGGAGTTTTCTATTGGAAAAAATTTCCCGTACATGCCTTGCAAAAGTTTCATCCCCCTTGCTTTTTTCTATTTTGTTGCATTAAAACCCTTTAAATTTTTAATTGATTTTTATTTGGATTTCATGTAATGGCATACAAAAAATGCCAAGGGTAATGAATGAAAAAAAAAAAAGGAAAAGGGGTGGTGCATATTTTTTCACCCCCTTTCTAGGAGCCCTAAATAAGCGGGGTCAACAAATTACGCCAAAATACAAATGAGTCAAAAAGTCCCCCTGTGTGCTCAGTGTCACATGATCGTTACAGATCCGTATACAGTTGAAGTCGAATTTTACATACCTTAGGTGGAGTCTTAAACTCTTTTTTTAACCACTCCCCAAATTTCTTTTAAAAAACTATGTTTTGGAGGGCGGTTTTGGACTCTACTCATTCTACAGTAACTTCCTCTATATACCCCAATGTTTTTACTTACAAGATTCTACCAGTAACTATTCACTATATCCACAATTACCTCTGCGGGTCAGAACGTTTACTACTGTTAATGACTGTGCCTTTATAACTCTTGGAAAAATCTCATCTAATGTAACTCACCTCTATATAAGTTCTGCCTCTAGGCTCATTGACCAGTCATTTGATCCTCTATATAACTTTACCTCTATCTGTATCTACAGTAACTACCTCTTCATAACTCAGTTACCTCTATATCAGTATAAATGGGGACGACCTATATAGAACTCTAAAACGCCTGATTCTACCCATAACATTCTGTTACAAATAATTAGTACACAAGTATAATCACCATGGGACACGCAAGCCATTCATACTACTCAGGAAGGGAGACGCTTTCCTCTATCTCATTTACATGAAACGTACTTGGTGCCGATAACTGCTTCTCTATCTCAGAACTACAGCAAAGGGACCTCTATGAAGAAACTGGAAGGAAACAGGTACAATAATGTCTATATCTACAGTTAAATAACAGTCCTATATCAACATAACATGAAAAATGCCTCTAAGCAAGGAAGAATTCACATGCTACAGGAACTACCATAAAAAAGCTATACTACGGTTTGCCTCTTCTCCTTCTACAAGTATGTTACCTCTATAGAACTCTACTCTAACGCATACTACAGTAACTACCTCTATTATAACATAATGCCTCTATCGTCATGTTTGGAGTAACTAAGGGGGTTATTGCAACTCTAAGCCCTATCTCCATCAGTGAGTACATGGACCAATATTCAACCAACTTATGTCCTCTATCTTGGGGAACAATAAACAAACCTCTATGACCCAACTTAAAAAAATCTAAACTCAGTTCTACAAGTATAACACCTCTATCTAAACTTCTTCCTCTATCTCATGTGATAACAGTAACTACCTCTATATAAACTCTTCCTATATAGTCATTACAGTAACATACCTCATTCATAAACTCTACCTCTGATTCCTACATTTTCACTATGACTACCTCTCATATAACTCTACCTTAAATCAGTCTACATGTAACTACCTCTATAGGAACAAGTATTTGATAAACTGCCGATTTTACAGGTTTTAAACTACCTCATATAACCATGTTAGAAAGGTATCTCATTCTACAATAAAATACACTCTAATAAAACGAGAGACTCTATCTATATTCTACAGTAACTATGATTCTAATAGTAACTAATTGAACCTATGGCATGTGACACCCAGTAACTATTGATCTATCAGAAAAGCAGAAACTCTAACTCATTGGTACAGTAACTACCTCTAGTAACAATACAGAGATCATACATTCTACAGTAGGTCTGCCCTCTATATAAACTCTTCCCTATCTCATTCATACAATAACTACCTCTATATACCTTCAGGTTTCATCTCATTCTACGGGGCAATACCTCTATATAGGCTCTTCCTCTATCTCATTCTACAGGGTTCACCTCTGGATAAAAACTTACCTCTAACTCATTCTACCTTTGAATACCTCTTATATAATCTTCCTCTAGTTCTCATCGCTGTGTGTAACTACTCTATTATCATGCTGGAAGACCTCAACCATGACCCATCTTAACTACCTCTATATAACTTTAAGGAGATCTCATGGCTACAGTAATCTACCGAATATATGGCCCCATCCATCCTCCCCTCAATACAGTGCAGTCCGTCCTGTACCCCCTTTCCAGAACAAGCATCCCCAAATAATGCATGGTTTCCACCTCCATGCTTCACGGTTTGGATCTCATGTTCTTGGTGTTGTATCATCCTTCTTCTTCCTCCAGACACGGCGAGTGGTAGTTTAGGTTAGACCACAAAGCTCAATTTCTGTCTCATCAGACCACATTACCTTCTCCCATTTCTCCTCTGGATCATCCAGATGGTCATTGCAAACTTCAGACGGGCCCTGGACATGCGCTGGCTTGATCAGGGGGGACCTTGCGTGCGCTGCAAGATTTTATCCATGAAGGCGTAGTGTGTTTACTAACTAGTTTCTTTGAGACTTGGTCCCAGCTCTCTTCAGGTCATTGACCAGGTCCTGCCCATGTAGTTCTGGGCTGATCCTCTCACCTTCCTCATGATCATTGATGCCCACGACGGTGAGATCTTGCTGGAGCCCCAGACCGAGAATGGATTGACCGTCATCTTGAACTTCTTCCATTTTCGAATAATTGCGCCAACAGTTGTTGCCTCTTCTCACCAAGCTGCTTGCCTATTGTCCTGTAGCCCATCCCAGCCTTGTGCAGGTCTACAATTTTATCCCTGATGTCCTTACACAGCTCTCTGGGTCTTGGCCATTGTGGAGAGGTTTGAGTCTGTTTGATTGAGTTTGTGGACAGGTGTCTTTTATACAGGTAACGAGTTCAAAACAGGTGCATTAAATACAGGTATGAGTGGAGAACAGAGGGCTTCTTACAGAAAAACTAACATGTCTGTGAGAGCTGGAATTCTTACTGTTTGGTAGGTGATCAAATACTTATGTCATGCAATAAAATGCAAATTAATTTACTTATTAAAATCATACCAATGTGATTTTCTGGATTTTTTTAGATCCATCTCTCACAGTTGAAGTGTACTATGATAAACATTACAGACCTCTACATGCTTTGTAAGTAGGAAAAACTTGCAAATATCGGCAGTGTATCAAATACTTGTTCTCCCCCACTGTGTTTTGGCTAGAAGGTGTATGTAAACTTCCGACTTCAACTGTATATACAACTGTTCTGAAAGGCCCCAGAGTCTGCAACACCACACTAAGCAAGGGGCACCAACAAGCAAGCGGTACCATGAAGACCAAGAGCTCTCCAAACAGGTCAGGGACAAAGTTGTGGAGAAGTACAGATCAGGGTTGGGTTATAAAAAAATATTCGAAACTTTGAACATCCCACGGAGCAACATTAAATCCATTATAAAAAATTTGAAATGAATTGGCACCACAACAAACCCGCCCAAGAGAGGGCCACCCACCAAAACTCACGGACCAGGCCAAGGAGGGCATTAATCAGAGAGTGTGTCAGAACGCTGAGTGTGATTTGGTGCAGGGAATCAAGCGCAGGAAACAAGGGTTGTCGTCAACAGACTTTAGTAATCCAAAAATAGTAACTCCACACACAGGTGAAATAGCCAACCCGACGCGGGAGGCATGAACAAATTACGCACACAAACAAACAGTGCGCAAAAACAAGAAAAAGGCGCACGCAGTGCGGACTCTCGAATACAAAAACAAAACACGAGAGAGTAAAACCAAAAATGGCAACAGCTGACAATAATAATCACACATAACACCTCACCCAACACACGATAAACTAAATAGGAAACAAAATCAAACACTAACAAGGACAGGTGTACAAAAACCGACAAAACCAAACAAACATGAAACATCGAACGGTGGCAGCTTAGTACTTCGGGGACGAACGACCGCCGAAGCCCGGCCCGAACAAGGAGGAGGCGCAAGCCTCGGCCAAAACTGTGACAGTACCCCCCCCCCCTTGACGCGCGGCTCCAGCCGTGCGCCGATCCTGGCCTCGGGGACGACCAGGACGACGCGGAGCAGGGCGCGTAGGATGACCCCGATGGAACTCGGTCAGCAGGGACAGGTCTAATATGTCCCTTCCTCGGCACCCAGCACCGCTCCTCCGGGCCGTACCCCCTCCCACTCCACGAGATATTGGAGACCCCCCATCCGGCGTCTCGAATCAAGGATGGACCTCACAGTGTACGCCGGACGCCAGCCCCCCCCTCGATGTCCAACGGGGGCGGAGGAATCTCCTCTATCTCATACTCCTGGAGTGGACCAGCTACCACCGGCCTGAGGAGAGACACATGGAACGAGGGTAGTTAATATTCCTGTAATCATAGGCAATTCTAACCTGTAACACACCTCGTTCAACCTCCTCAGGACTTGAATGGCCCCACAAACCGCCGACCCAGCTTCCGGCAGGGCAGGCGGAGGGGCAGGTTTCTGGTCGAGAGCCGACTCGATCTCCAGGTGCGTATACAGGCCCCTCACTGCGGTGGAGGATCGGCGCTCATCTCCCCTTATGCCGACGGATGGCCTGCCTGGCAGATGGACGTGGGCAGCGTTCCTATGTCCCCCTCCGAGCGCCGCACCCACTCATCCACCGCAGGGGCCTCGATCGGCTCTCGTGCCAAGGTGCCAGAACCGGCTGGTACCCTAACACACACTGGAAAGGGGTTAGTTGGGTGGAGGAGTGGCGGAGAGAGTTCTGCGCCATCTCGGCCCACGGAACGTTATCTGCCCACTCCTCCGGCCGGCCCTGGCAATAAGACCTCAGAAACCTACCCACATCCTGGTTGACACGTTCAACCTGCCCATTACTCTCCGGGTGGTAACCCGAGGTAAGGCTCACCGAAACCCCCAACCGTTCCATAAAGGCTCTCCACACTCTGGAGGTGAACTGGGGGCCTCGATCAGACACTATATCCTCGGGTACCCCGTAATGCCGGAAGACATGGGTAAACAGAGCCTCAGCGGTCTGGAGGGCAGTAGGGGAGACCCGGCAGGGAAGGAGACGACAGGCCTTCGAGAGAAACCGATCCACAACGACCAGGATGGTAGTATTCCCCTGTGAGGGGGGGAAGGTCTGTAACAAAGTCCACCGAGAGGTGGGACCAGTTGGTCGTTGTGGAACGGGCAGGGTTGTAGCTTACCCCTGGGCAAATGTCTGGGCGCCTTACACTGTGCCACACCACCGAACAGGAGGAGACATAAACCCTCACATCCTGGCTAACGTTGGCCACCAGTACTTAGTGCTAAGGCAGTGAACTGTCCGGCCGATACCTGGATGTCCAGAGGAGGGGGACGTATGAGCCCAATAAATGAGGCGATCGCGTACCTCGAGCGGAACGTAACGTCCGACCCACTGGACACTGTGGGAGGGAGGACTTGGGTCGGTGCGTAAACGCGCCCGCTCGATCTCTGCATCGACCTCCCATACCACCGGTGCCACCAGACAAGACTTTGGTAGTATGGGAGTGGGCTCAACGGACCTCTCCTCCGTGTCATACCGCCGAGACAGGGCATCTGCCTTCCCGTTCTGGGACCCAGGGATATAAGTTGATTTTAAACACAAAACCGGGCTAGAAACATAGTCCCCAGCGGGGCCTGGCAAGGATTCAGTCTCCTAGCTGCCCGGATGTACTCCAGGTTACGGTGGTCCGTCAAAATGAGGAAAGGGTGTTGAGCCCCCTCAAGCCAATGCCTCCACACCTTTAGGGCTGTACCACGGCTAACAGCTCCCCTGTCCCCTACGTCATAATTCCGCTCCGCCGGACTGAGCTTCTTAGAATAAAAGGCACAGGGGCGGAGCTTAGGTGGTGTGCCAGACCGTTGTGAGAGGACGGCCCCAATACCGGCCTCGGACGCGTCTACCTCTACCTGGAATGGTAAAGCGGGATCCGGATGCGCCAACACCGGCGCCGAGGTAAACAGGTCCTTCAGTCTCCCAAAAGCCCTGTCCGCCTCAGCTGACCACCGCAAGCGCACCGGACCCCCCTTCAACAGAGACGTTATGGGAGCTGCCACCTGTCCAAAACCCCCGGATAAACCTCCGGTAATAATTCGCAAAACCCAAGAACTGTTGCGCCTCGTTCACAGTGGTTGGGGTTTGCCAATTACGCACAGCTGACACCCGGTCAACCTCCATCTTCACCCCTGACGCAGACAACTGATAACCCAAAAGGAGACCGACTTCTGAAAGAACAGGCATTTCTCTGCCTTGACATATAGGTCATGCTCCAACAGTCTCCTCAACACTCGGCGCACCAGGGCTATATGCTCAGCTCGGGTAGAACTGTACACCAGAATATCGTCTATGTACATGACTACTCCCTGCCCCTGCCCCTGCATGTCCCGGAAAATCTCATCTACAAAGGATTGGAAGACTGAGGGAGCATTTCATTAAACCCATATGGCATGACGAGATACTCGTAATGACCGGAGGTCGTGCTAAATGCTGTCTTCCATTCATCGCCCTCTCTAATGCGCACCAAGTTATATGCGCTCCTGAGATCCAATTTTGTGCGAAGAACTGAGCACCGTGTAATGACTCCGTCCATAGTCCGCAATCAGAGGAAGTGGATAACTGTACTTCACCGTAATCTGATTGAGACCCGCGGTAATCAATACACGGGCGCAAACCTCCATCTTTTTTCTTCACACAAAAAAGAAGCTCGAGGAAGCGGGTGAAGTGGAGGCCCGTATGTATCCCTGTCTCAGAGACTCGGCGATGTAAGTTTCCATCGCTTTCCTCTCCTCTACAATATACTTGTCCTAGCTAGCCAACGTCTAATCATTGCTGCGTCATGAAAAGAACTTGACACAGACACGAATGATCTGTTTAGTGTGTTATCACACTATTGGTGGTTTGTTGTGACCAAGTGTTGGTGCTAAACGGTGTGTTTATTGTTATTGGATGCTAGCTTGCTAGTTAGCTATGGTGTCATAGTTGGCTAGCTGAATAAAGTGGGTTGAGTCTATTCCTTTTAAACATTGAACCGCTGTGGTTCACAACAATTCTGATTTCTAAAGGCGGAAGTTGGAGAGTTTTTGTTCGGGTGGTTCAGTGAAACAATTTTAGTTTCTGAGGTAGACGTTTTTGGTGAGGGGAGCCCTGCTCTCTCCCGCTCCCAGATGCTTAGCTCATTTCATTCCGATCTCCTCTGCATTTTTGTAGCCATTTGCTACAGCCTGTCAACTATGTCTCTGCCTATCCCTGTTTCTCTCCTCTCTGCACAGGCTACACAAACGCACCACACCGCGTGGCTGCTGCCTCTCTAACCTGGTGGTCCCTGCACGCACCACCCACGTGGAGTTCCAGGTCGCAGGCAGCCTCTGGAACTGCCAGTTTCTGCTGCCAACAAAGCTGACTTCATCCAGCCTATGCCAACCTCCAGTCCCTCGACTTCCTGGCGCTGACGGAAACATGGATCACCACTGAAAACACTGCTACTCCTACTGCTCTCTCCTCGTCTGACCATGTGTTCTCGCATACCCCGAGAGCATCTGGTCAGAGGGGTGGTGGTACAGGAATCCTCATCTCTCCCAAGTGGACATTCTCAATTTTTCCCCTAACCCATCTGTCTATCTCCTCATTTGAATTTCCATGCTGTCACAGTCACTAGCCCATTTAAGCTTAATATCCTTGTCATCTATCGCCCTCCAGGTTCCTTGGAGAGTTCATACAATGAGCTTGACGCCTTGATAAGTTCCTTCCCTGAGGATGGGCTCACCCCTCACCAGTTTTGGGGGATTTTAACCTCCCTATGTCCACATTTGACTCATTTCTCTCTGCCTCCTTCTTTCCACTCCTCTCCTTTTTGACCTCACCCTCTCACCGTCCCCCCCTACTCACAAGGCAGCAATACGCTTGACCTCATCTTCACTAGATGCTGCTCCTCTACTAATCTCACTGCAACTCCCCTCCATGTCTCTGACCACTACTTTGTTTCCTTTTTTTCTCTCTCGCTCTCCTCCCACACTACTCACTCTGGCCCCTACACAGATGGTAATGCGCCGCCGCAACCTTCGCTCTCTCTCTCCCCACTACTCTCTCCTCTTCCATCCTATCATCTCTTCCCTCTGCTCAATCCTTCTCCCTCCAATCTCCTGATTCTGCCTCCTCAACCCTCCTTTCCTCCCTTTCTGCATCTTTTGACTCTCTGTGTCCCCTATCCTCCGGCCGGCTCGGTCCTCCCCTCCAGCTCCGTGCTTGATGATGACTCATTGCGAGCTCACAGAAAACAGAGCTCCGGGCAGCGGAGCGGAAATGGCAAGAAAACTAAACTCCCTGCCGACCTGGCATCTTTTTCACTCCATCCTCTCTACATTTTTCTTCATCTGTTTCTGCTGCTAAGGCCACCTTCTACCACTCTAAATTCCAAGCATCTGCCTCTAACCCTAGGAAGCTCTTTGCACATTTTCCTCCCTCCTGAATCCTCCCCCCCCCCCCCCCCCATCCTCTCCTCTCTCTGTAGATGACTTCGTCAACCACTTTGAAAAGAAGGTTGACGACATCCGATCCTCGTTTGTTAGTCTAATGACACTGCTGGTCCTGCTCACACTGCCCTACCCTATGCTTTGACTTCTTTCTCCCTCTCTCTCCAGATAAAAATCCTGCGACTTGTGACTGCAGGCCGCCCAACAACCTGCACGCTTGACCCCATCCCCTCCTCCCTTCTCCAGACCATCTCCGGCGACCTTCTCCCCTACCTCACCTCGCTGATCAACTCATCCTTGACCGCTGGCCATGTCCCTTCCGTCTTCAAAAGAGAGAGCGAGAGTTGCTCCCCTTCTCAAAAAACGCAACACTCGACCCCACTGATGTCAAACAACTACAGACCAGTATCCCTTCTCTCTTTTTCTTTCCAAAACTATTGAGCGTGCCGTCTTTAGCACAACTCTCTTGCTATCTCTCTCAGAATGACCTTCTTGATCCAAACCAATCAGGTTTCAGGACTGGTCATTCAACTGAGACTGCTCTTCTCTGTGTCACTGAGACTCTCCGCACTGCTAAGCTAACTCTTCTCCCTCTGCTCTTGTCCTTCTAGACCTGTCTGCTGCCTTTGATACTGTGAACCTCAGATCCTTCCTCTCCACCCTCACCGAGCTGGGCATCTCCGGCGCGGCTCACTCCTGGATTGCGTCCTACCTGACCGGTCGCTCCTACCAAGTGGCGTGGCGAGAAGCTGTCTCCGCACCACGTGCTCTCACCACTGGTGTCCCCCAGGGCTCAGTTCTAGGCCCTCTCCTTTTCTCCCTATACACCAAGTCACTTGGCTCTGTCATATCCTCACATGGCCTTTCCTATCATTGCTACGCTGACGATACACAACTAATCTTCTCCTTTCCCCCTTCTGTAACCAGGTGGGCGAATCGCATCTCTGCATGTTCTGGCAGACATATCAGTATGGATGACGGATCACCACCTCAAGCTGAACCCTGGCAAGACGGAGCTGCTCTTCCTCCCGGGGAAGGACTGCCGTTCCATGATCTCGCCATCACGGTTGACAACTCCGCTGTGTCCTCTCCCAGAGTGCGAAGAGCCTAGGCGTGACCCTGGACAACACCCTGTCGTTCTCCGCCAACATCAAGGCGGTGACCCGCTCCTGCAGGTTCATGCTCTACAACATTCGGAGAGTACGACCCTGCCTTACACAGGAAGCGGCACAGGTCCTAATCCAGGCACTTGTCATCTCCCGTCTGGACTACTGCAACTCGCTGTTGGCTGGGCTCCCTGCCTGTGCCATTAAACCCCTACAACTCATCCAGAATGCCGCAGCCCGTCTGGTGTTCAACCTTCCCAAGTTCTCTCACGTCACCCCCCTCCTCCGCACACTCCACTGGCTTCCAGTTGAAGCTCTGCATCCGCTACAAAGACCATGGTGCTTGCCTATGGAGCAGTGAGGGGAACGGCACCTCCCCCCCCCCCCCCCCCCCCCCCCCCCTCTGTACCTTCAGGCTCTGATCAGTCCCTACACCCAACTAAGGGCATTGCGTTCATCCACCTCTGGCCTGCTGCTCCCCTTCCTCTGCGGAAGCATAGCTCCCGCTCAGCCCCAGTCAAACTGTTCGCTGCTCTGGCACCCCAATGTGGAAACAAGCTCCCTCACGACGCCAGGACAGCGGAGTCACTCACCACCTTCCGGAGACATTTGAAACCCCACCTCTTTAAGGAATACCTGGGATGAGGATAAAGTGTTCCTTCTAACCCCCCCCCCCCCACCCCAAATTGTAAAGTGGTTATCCCACTGGCTATAGGGTGAACGCAAGACCAATTTGCGAGTCGCTCTGGCTAGAGCGTCTGCTAAATGACGTTGATGTGCCCTTGAGCAAGGCACTTAACCCTAATTGCTCCTGTAAGTCGCTCTGGATAAGAGCGTCTGCTAAATGACTAAAATGTAATGTAAAAAATGGATACACATGGCTCCGCGGGAGTGCTGCTCCTAACTGGAGATCTATCGCACAATCCCCCTGTCTATGAGGCGGCAGCTGCGCCGCCCTTGTCTTACTAAAAACACCAGTGTCTAAAATCCTCATACTCGGGGGGAATATGGCAGTGCGGGCATTTGATTTTGACTCTCCACCGTGTCGCCCCTATGGAAACACCCAGACATAGCCCCTCACACTGAACAACCACCCTTTAAGAGCTTTCTCTCGCCACGAAATAGTAGGATCATGGTAACTAACCAGGGAAGCCCCAGCACCACCGGATACGCAGGAGAGTCAATCAGATAGAGCTGAATCGTCTCCTCATGACCCCCCCTGCGTCTTCATCCTAAGGGGCGCTGTGACCTCCCTAATCAACCCAGATCCTCAAACGGACGGCTATCTAGGGCATGTACAGGGAAAGGCTTATCAACGGGAAGGAGAGGAATCCCTAACTCTACACAGAACTGGCGATCTAACAAAATTCCCAGCTGCGCCTGAAATCTACGAGCGCCTTATGCTGGGAACGAGGTGCAACCTGTGGGAAACAAACAGGGCAAGGTTATGTGAACGACAGAAAGCTCTGGGTAAGTAGGGCGCCTACTCACCTGGGAGGACTCCCCAATGCGTGGCCTGCCTTCACCTCCACCGGGGGACCTTCCCCAACACCTAGCCGCGGTGTGCCCCTCCACGGCCACAGTTGGTGCAGGGAACGGCCCCCCTCGGGTTCCTACTCCTCCGTTCTCTAGCGCCAGCACCTCCGAGCTCCATAGGGCTCGGCTCGGAGGTGCCGGAAGGTGGAATGGGCAACCCCCACCCGGGACGTCCACGGGTGGCGAGCAGGGTGTCCAGCCGAATGGCCATGTCGACCAGTTGGTCAAACGACAACGTGGTATCCCTGCACGCCAACTCTCTCTGGACGTCCTCGCCCGGAGGCTGCAGCGGAAGTGGTCTATGAGGGCCCGCTCATTCCATCCTGCATCTGCCGCTAGAGTCCGGAACTCCAAAGCAAAATCCTGTGCGCTCCTCATCCCCTGTCGGAGGTAGAACAGACGCTCCCCCCGCCGCCTTCCCTTCTGGTGGATGGTCAAACACGGCACGGAAGCGGCGGGAGAACTCCGCATAGGTAATAGTAGCGGCGTCTATTCTCCTCCATTCGGCGTTGGCCCACTCCAACGCCTTGCCGGTGAGACAGGAGATGAGGGCGGAGACGCTCTATCGTGTCCCGAGGGCGCCGGGTGTACGGTGGCGAGGTAGAGCTCCACTTGCAGCAGGAACCCTTGACACCCGGCAGCGGAGCCGGTCGTACGCCCTCGGGAGCGGGAGCCGAATCCCGCTGGGTTCCGGAAGGGAGACAGGAGGACTGACCGATGGGGATGGTCCGGTAGGTGGGGGCGTGGGTAAACCCCGCTGCTCTCCCATCGGTGGGAGAGTGTTCATCACCCGATCCAGGGCGTGACCGATCTGGTTGATCCTGTCCTCCTGCCCACGGAAGACGGTCCTCCATAAATGTCCATTGGCGCGGTTGCTCCTGCTGATTCCATAGTGTGATGTGTGATTCTGTCAGAACGCTGAGTGTGGATGTGGTGCAGGAATCAAGCGCAGGAACAAGGGTGTTCGTCAACAGACTTTAGTAATCCAAAATAGTAACTCCACACAGGTGAAATAGCCAACCCGACCGGGAGGCATGAACAAATTACGCACACAACCAACAGTGCGCAAAACAAGAAAAGGCGCAACGCAGTGCGGACTCTCGAATACAAACAACACGAGAGAGAAAACCCAACAATGGCAACAGCTGACAATAATAATCACACATAACACCTGAACCAACACACGATAACTAAATAGGAAACAAAATCAAACACTAACAAGGGACAGGTGTACAAACAGACAAAACCAAACAAACATGAAACATCGAACGGTGGCAGCTAGTACTCCGGGGACGACGACCGCCGAAGCCTGCCCCGACGACAAGGAGGAGGCGCAGCCTCGGCCGAAACCGTGACAGAGAGGCAACAAAGAGACAAAATATAACCCTGAAAGAGCTGCAAAGCTCCACAGCGGAGATTGGAGTATCTGTCCATAGGACCACTTTAAGCAGTACCTCCACAGAGCTGGGCTTTACAGAAGAGGTGGCCAGAAAAAAAGCCATTGCTTAAGGACAAAAATAAGCAAACACGTTTGGTGTTTCCCAAAAGGCGTTGTGGGAGACTCCCCAAACATATGGAAGAAGGTACTCTGGTCCAGATGAGACTAAAATTGAGGTTTTTGGCCATCAAGGAAAACGCTATGTCTGGCGCAAACCCAACACCTCTCATCACCCCGAGAACACCATCCCCACAGTGAAGCATGGTTGTGGCAGCATCATGCTGTGGGGTGTTTTTTCATCGGCAGGGAAACTGGTCAGAATTGAAGGAATGATGGGATGGCGCTAAATACAGGGAACTTCTTGAGGGAAACTTGTTTTCAGTCTTCCAGAGATTTGAGACTGGGACGGAGGTTCACCTTCCAGCAGGACCATGACTAAGCATACTGCTAAAGCAACACTTGAGTGGTTTAAGGGGGAACATTTAATTGCCTTGGAATGGCCTAGTCAAATCAAATCAAATCAAATCAAATTTATTGGTCACATGCGACGAATACAACAGGTGCAGACATTACAGTGAATGCTTACTTACAGCCCTTAACCAACAGTGCATTATTTTAAACACAAAAAAACGTAAGAAATAAAACAACAACAACAAAAAAAGTGTTGAGAAAAAAAGAGCAGAAGTAAAATAAAGTGACAGTAGGGAGGCTATATATACAGGGGGGTGTACCGTTGCAGAGTTCATGTTGCGGGGGCACCCGGCTAGTTGAGGTAGTTGAGGTAATATGTACATGTGGGTAGAGTTAAAGTGACTATGCATAAATACTTAACAGAGTAGCAGCAGCGTAAAAGGATGGGGTGGGGGGGCAGTGCAAAATAGTCCGGGTAGCCATGATTAGCTGTTCAGGAGTCCCTTATGGCTTGGGGGTAGAAGCTGTTGAGAAGTCTTTTGGACCTAGACTTGGCACTCCGGTACCGCTTGCCGTGCGGTAAGCAGAGAGAACAGTCCTATGACTAGGGTGGCTGGAGTCCTTTGACAATTTTTAGGGCCTTCCTCTGACACCGCCCTGGTATAGAGGGGGTCCTGGATGGCAGGAAGCTTTGCCCCAGTGATGTACTGGGCCGTACGCACTACCCTCTGTAGTGCCTTGCGGTCAGAGGCCAATCAGTTGGCCATACCAGGCGGGTGATGCAACCAGTCGGATGCTCTCGATGGTGCAGCTGTAGATTTTTTTGAGGATCTGAGGACCATGCCAAATCTTTTTAGTCTCCTGAGGGGGAATAGGCTTTGTCGTGCCCTCTTCACGACTGTCTTGGTGTGTTTTGGACCATGATAGTTTTCGTTGGTGATGTGGACACCAAGGAACTTGAAGCTCTCAACCTGTTTCCACTACAGCCCCGTCGATGAGAATGGGGTCCGTGCTTCAGTCCTCTTTTTTTTCCTGTAGTCCACATCATCTCCTTTGTCTTGGTCACGTTGAGGGAGAGGTTGTTGTCCTGGCACCACACGGCCAGATCTCTGACCTCCTCCCTATAGGCTGTTCTCATCGTGTCGTGATCAGGCTACCACTGTTGTGTCGTCGGCAAACTTAATGATGGTGTTGGAGTCGTGCCTGGCCATGCAGTCATGGGTGAACAGAGAGTAAGGAGGGGACTGAGCACGCACCCCCTGAGGGGCCCCCGTGTTGAGGATCAGTGTGGCAGATGTGTTGTTACCTACCCTTACCACCTGGGGGCGGCCCGTCAGGAAGTCCAGGATCCAGTTTGCAGAGGGAGGTGTTTTAGTCCCCAGGATCCTTAGCTTAGTGATGAGCTTAGAGGGCACTATATGGTGTTGAATGCTGAGTCTGTAGTCAATGAATAGCATTCTCACGTAGGTGTTCCTCTTGTCCAGGTGGGAAAGGGCAGTGTGGAGTTGCGATAGAGATTGCATCATCTGTGGATCTGTTGGGGCGGTATGCAAATTGGAGTGGGTCTAGGGTTTCTGGGATTATTCTGTTGATGTGAGCCATGACCAGTCTTTCGCAAGCACTTCATGGCTACTAGACGTCAGTGCTACGGGTCGGTAGTCATTTAGGCAGCTATCTTAGAGTTCTTGGGCACGGGGACTATGGTGGTCTGCTTGAAACATGTTGGTATTACAGACTCACAGTCAGGGACATGTTTGAAAATGTCCAGTGAAGACACTTGCCATTTGGTCAGCACATGCTCGGAGTACACGTCCTGGTAATCCGTCTGGCCCTGTGGCCTTGTGAATGTTGACCTGCTTAAAAGTCTACTCACATCGGCTACGGAGAGCGTGATCACATAGTCATCCGGAACAGCTGGTGCTCTCATGCATGCTTCAGTGTTGCTTGCCTCGAAAGGGGCCGAGCATAGAAGTGGTTTAGCTCGTCTGGTAGGCTTGTGTCACTGGGCAGCTCGCGGCTGTGCTTCCCTTTGTAGTCTGCAATAGTTTTCAAGCCCTGCCACATCCGACGAGCGTCAGAGCCAGGTGTAGTATGATTCAATCTTAGACCTGTATTGACTCTTTGCCTGTTTGATGGTTCGCGGAGGTCATAGCGGGATTTCTTATAAGCGTCCCGGGTTTAGAGTCCCCGTTTCCTTTGAAAGCGGCAGCTCTACCCTTTAGCTCAGTGCGGATGTTTCCTGTAATCCTGGCTTCTGGTTGGGGTATGTACGTACGGTCACTGTGGGGACGACAATCATCGATGCACTTATTGATGAAGCCAGTGACCTGATGTGGTGTACTCCTCAATGCTGTCTGAAGAATCCCGGAACATGTTCCAGTCTGTGCTAGCAAAACAGTCCTGGTTTTTTTGCTTAGCATCCTGCGTCATCTGACCACTTTTTTTTATTAACCGAATCACTGGTGCTTCCTGCTTCAGTTTTTGCTTATAAGCGGAATCAGGAGGATAGAGTTCTGGTCAGATTTGCCAAATGGAGGGCGAGGGAGAGCTTTTGTATGCGTCTCTGTGTGTGGAGTAAAGGTGGTCTAGAGTTTTTTTTCCCTCTGGTTGCACATTTAACAGTGCTGGTAGAAATTAGGTAGAACGGATTTTTTAAGTTTCCCTGCATTAAAGTCCCCGCCACTAGGAGCGCTGCATCTGGATGAGCGTTTTTTCCTGTTGATTAATGGCCTTGTACAACTCATTCAGTGCATCTTTAATGCCGCATTTGGTTTGTGGTGGTAAATAGACAGCTATGAAAAATATAGATGAAACTCTCTTGGTAGAATAGTGTGGTCTACAGCTTATCATAAGATACTCTACCTCATGCGAGCAAAACCTCGGACTTCCTTAGTATTTGATTTTGTGCCACCAGCTGTTGTTTACAAATATACACAGACCGCCACCCCTTGTCTTACCAGAGTCGCCGTGTCTGTCCTGCCGATGTAGCGTATAGCTGCTAGCTGAATGTTATCATTGTTGTCGTTCAGCCACGACTCCGTGAAACATAAGATATTACAGTTTTTAATGTCCCGTTGGTAGGATAACCGTAATCTTAAATCGTCCATTTTATTCTCAAAAGCTTGAACGTTGGCTAATAGGATTGATGGAAGAGGCAGTTTACTCGCTCGCCGTCGATCCTTACAAGGCACCCGATCTGCGTCCGCGATATCTCCGTCTCTTCCTCACTCGAATGACGGGGATTTGGGGCCTTGTCGGGTGTCTGTATGATATCCTTCGCGGCCGCCTCGTTGAGAAAAAATCTTCGTCCAATGCGAGGTGAGTAATCGCTGTCCTGATATCCAGAAGCTCTTTTTGGTTATAAGAGACGCATGGCAGAAACATTATGTACAAAATAAATTACAAATAACGCGGAAAAAACACACATAATAGTACAATTGGTTAGAGGGTTGGTTACAAGGCTGTAAACGGCAGCCATCTTCTCCGGCGCTGTTCTTGTCAAAGCCCAGACCTCAATCCAATTGAGAATAATGTGGTATGACTTAACAGATTGCTGTACACAAGCAGAACCCATCAAACTCGAATGAGCTGGAGCAGTTTTGTCTTGAAGAATGGGAAAAAATCCCAGTGGCTAGATGGAGCCAAGCTTATAGAGACATACCCCAAAAGACGTGCAGCTGTAATTGCTGCAAAAGGTGGCTCTGCAAAGTATTGACTTGGGAGTGTGAATAGTTTTTTTATGTCTTGTTTCTTAATTGTTTCACCAAAAAAATATATTTTGAATCTATTCAAAGTGGTAGGGCATTGTTGTGTAAATCAAATGTTACATATACCCCCAAAAATCCTTTTAGTTCCAGGTTTGTAAGCAACAAAAATAGGAAAAATGCCAAGGGGGTGAATACTTTCTCAAGCCGCTGTAGTTTTATCCCCGTTTTTTTCTGCTTGCTTCCGTTTAAGAAATGTTTTTCAACAGAATCAGCGGAATATAATAATAAATAATAATAATATGCCATTTAGCAGACGCTTTTATCCAAAGCGACTTACAGTCATGCGTGCATACATTTTTGTGTATGGGTGGTCCCGGGGATCGAACCCACTACCTTGGCGTTACAAGCGCCGTGCTCTACCAGCTGAGCTACAGAATACACCCCTGATCACGCGTAATCACAGTTCACTTTCATATCAGCCACGTTGTATTTCTTCTTGCATCTATGCGCTCTCTCTCATTGTCACCTCTTCCCTTCGCTTGTGGACTTCAATGCACAACACATCAGGCTGTATGTGCAGGCGGAAAAACTTTACAAGCCAAACCGCTACACACAGCTTACATCGTTGTCACCTTAATTATCTAAAGTAACGTCATAGTCAGCATAGCTAATAGAATTAAGGGTTACTAAGGGGTACAAGCCATGCAATAAAACATTACAGTCAGTAAGCAGTTACACCGGCGGGCCCCGGTGGCAATAAATTAGTAATACCAACAGCTTACCTTGACTTGGAGTTCCAGTGTTGTGTTGGAAAGTCATAGCCAGCTAGCTAACATAGCATCCCTCTGTTTGAGCAGGGTGTTTCAGTAGGCTACACTAGCTAGCTGCATTTGTTAGCTAAGTAAGTGAAACTGAAAGTGAAAAATAATGACGAAATCTCTCCTATCTCTCTATTTCCCTCTTGCTTCTCCTTCATTTTGGAAGAAATTAATGTCTTCAAAGCTGTTCAACTACTGTCCTTTCTCTTTTGGTCAACTACTCACCCCACATTTATACACTGCAGTGCTAGCTAGCAGTAGCTTATGCTTTCAGTACTAGATTCATTCTCTGATCCTTTGATTGGGGTGGACAACATGTCAGTTCATGCAGCAAGAGCTCTGATAGACTGGAGGACATCCTCCGGAAGTTTGTCATGATTACTGTGTAAGTCTATGGAAGAGGGTGAGACCATGAGCCTCCTAGGTTTTATATATTGAAGTCAATGTACCCAGAGTAGGACGGAAGCTAGCTGTCCTCCGGCTACACCATGGTGCTAGTGCACCCTACAGAGTGCTGTTGAGGCTACTGTTGACCTTTCTTTGCAAAATTGTGTTTTCATCAAATTATTTGATGACGTATATATTTAGTATAGTTTTTAATAAATTAATTAATTGAGTAATGAATTTAGCAATTCCATGGCAGTCCTATCAATGCGTTTCATATTCATTTTCACTTCCAGGAGAAGATTTCTGCTGTCTGCATTGACTCTGTGCACTTTCCAAGTTTTAAAAAGAGACCCCCAGAAGTTGGGACAACTTAGTCTATAGAATGTTTGATGTGTAATTCATACGAAGAGGTCTGAGAAAGAGTGATATCTCTGAAAGTCACTCAAACCTCAGCAAGAAGATTGATATTAGCTAGACACAGGTTGTCACTGGGCCAGACAGGGTAAACCAGGAAGGCAGTGTAAATGTGTTCGAGACCACCTAAGCGAGACTGATTCAAGTCCAGACCGGAGCAAATCGATTCCGAGTCAAAGGACCAAGACCGGGAGGGGGAAAAGGTATCCGAGACCGAGACCAGAAAAATGCGAGTTCAATTCAAGACCATGAGTTTTTGTTGGAAAGGAATGTGGTTAACACTGAAGAGAAAAAAAGAACGGACTTAACATGATAAAAGAAAGGTGAGCAAATAAGTCTCCAAAAACAGACTGACAGCCAAAATACGAAATAGTAACTACGACTGAAATAATAAAGAATAAGGGAGAACACTTCGAGTACCTGTACAATACTTTCTCCGATCAGACACTGATTAGTACTGCTGAGCATAGAGAAACTAGCAGAGAAACTGAGCAAAGGAACACAGGGAAGTGAGGGCATAAATACACAGGTGAACAGGTAGAACACAGGTGACAAAAATAGGATAATTAGTCCAGACTGTTGAGTAAGGAGGTGACTAAGGTTGTTGGAGGATGGACACCTAGTGGGTCGCTCCGAAACTGCGACCCCCCCTCCTGTAACACTTATGAAAACGTCTGCCTTTCTTGTACGCCAACAGGTCACTGCGCAATAGTGAGGCAGTAGTTTTTCCCACGGTCCTAGCTAGCTAGCTTTTGATGTCGGCTAGTTTGCAGCGGCTGCAGCAGGTGTTACCAAGAGGATGTTGTTGCTAATTTGTTAGCTTCTCCCTTTTCAAGAATAACTTTAGAGAAGAAGTTAAGTGTCAAATGATCATCATCTGGTGAGTGGAACTGTGTTTTTATTGCTGCGCGCTTTGCTGTTGTTAGCCATCTCTTTGAAAATAACTTATTTGTGTGAAACATTGTTGCATTTATCGGGAACTGAATAAAAAACATCTGTCGACACAGACCGTGAACTATAGCCAATCAAAGCTACAGTAGGCCTTTATACAACAAGCCATGTGCCACACCACCGGGCCATGCAATCATTAACTTTGAACTGGACTGTGTGTATACACGGCAGTTGCAGCAGTGTGACTTTAGATCATTAGGAAGCATTTGCCAAAAAGCCACAAAAATACACCTGAAAGGATTTCTGCAAATATGTAAACACCAGGGAGTCCTCCTACATTTTGTGAACTTTACAGTCCTATTGATCAAACACCATGAAAAGGTAGCTGTCTCTCCCCGCAGTTATACACATCAACACAACAAGATCAACAACTAATGCTAGCCAGAGCAAGATGAGCTGAAATCAAATGAAGGTACATTAGATAAACCCTCTCAAACTTTTCAGCTAGTTGGCCATCCAAAATTGCACTGATAAAACGATGGGGAATTTGTAGCCTCCTCGTCCTTCTGCAGCTGGCCTGCCAATGCAATGCTTGTCCCAACCAAGCACCCAAGCTAACTGGCTAAAGTTGGATAGCTTTCTAGCTAGCTACTTCCAGACACAATGAGAGAGCATTCTCACTCGGACCATTTTATTTGCTGTAGCAGAGCTGGTTAGGTTGTTTACATGTTATCTAGAGCGTTCTTGAGACTAACTACAACTTTTTTTTACCTACATTTACTGACACCGGTCCATATTCACCAGGTGTTTGGCGTTTGTAAATTCATCAACAGAAGATAGCCCTATTTGGCAAAAAGACCAAGTCCATATTATGAGCAAGAACAGCTCAAATAAGCAAAGAGAAACGACAGTCCATCATTACTTTAAGACATGAAGGTCAGTCAATACGGAACATTTTCAAGAACTTTGAAGATTTCTTCAAGTGACGTCACAAAAACCATGAATCGCTATGATGAAACTGGCTCTCATGAGGGACCGCCACAGGAATGGAGGACCCCAGAGTTACCTCTGCTGCAGAGCATACGTTCATTAGAGTTACCAGCCTCAGCAAATTGCAGCCCAAATATAATCCTTCACAGAGTTCAGGTAACATACACATCTCAACATGAACTGTTCAGAGGAAGACTGTGTGAATCAGGCTTGGTTGAATTGCTGCAAAGAAACCACTTGTAAAAGGACACCAATAATAGAAGTAGACTTGCTTGGGCCAAAGAAACACAAGCAATGGACATTAGACTGGTGGAAATTCGTCCTTTGGTCTGGAGTCCAAATTGGAGATTTTTGGTTCCATCCGCCGTGTCTTTGTTTACATTTACATTTTAGTCATTTAGCAGACGCTCTTATCCAGAGCGACTTACAGTTAGTGAGTGCATACATTTTCATACTGGCCCCCCCCGTGGGAAACGAACCCACAACCCTGGCGTTGCAAGCGCCATGCTCTACCAACTGAGCTACAGAGTTTGGGTGAAAGGATGATCTCTGCATGTGTATTTCCCACCGAGTGAAAAGCATGGAGGAGGAGGTGTTATTGGTGTGGGGGTGCTTTGCTGGTGACACTGTCTGTGATTATTTAGAATTCAGAACACACTTAACCAGCATGGCTACCACAGCATTATGCAGTGATATGCAATTCCATCTGGTTTTGGGCTTAGTGGGACTATTGTCGTATATGATGAATGGTGGCAATTATTGCTTGTCAACAAAGAGTTCGCCATGCTGCATCGTGTTAGAGGCTTTTATTTAAAATCAAGAATTTACAGCATAGATACAGACTCGCGATGTCCGGAGAACGGCTCCCAGATTGATATGGCTGTTCTGCTGCCGTCTCATCGTTTAACCCCTATTTTATAACAATGCAAAGGAGGGGCTACTTCCCCTTCTTCTGGCCAATCACCAGTCTCCCCTCGGGCGTCACCCTCCAAGCGGCACATTTCAAATAAAGATCATAAAACCTCCCCCCTCTGGCCTGAACAACCAACATTCCATTTCGTCATGAAAAACATTTAACAAAGGCATAATCTTCAGATACGATATTCCCCCCTTTCGAGACGAAATAAACGTCTCGAAAACAAACAGAATAAGATTATGACTAGTAACCATTTATATCATTGAGTATCTTTAACATTAAACCAAACACACTTATCGCTCTAGAGTGTAAATACCTTTCTATGAAATACCTGTTTATGAAGTGTGAATACATTACTTATGACATATGAAGAATCTCTATGGAGTGTGAACACATTACGATGAATTATGAATAAATCTTTATGGAGTGTGA
>JAGTTL010000922.1:0-22034 GCA_036851935.1 Coregonus suidteri
TGGTGGGGTACACAGTTGTGTGATGACCAGGTGGCTGGGGCTGCAGAGGGGTCCAAGGTCCATAGGGTACATCCCTACTCAAACACAGTCATTTTGATTCAGCTGCTCAGCTCAAGTGCTTCTCTGCTGCTAAGAGAGTAGTGAACATAGCATGAACATTGAACACAGAATTATTTGTTCATTATTTAATATTCAATGTAAAACAAATTGGGATCCATGGGTAAAATGGGTCAACTGGAAATACAGATTAAAATACTTGCGAAAAACATGCAAGCCCTTCTGATGAAAGACTGACAAAGCTGACTCATCATCAACCATTAACAGAGAAAAAAACACACTGTCCTTTTCAATTGGACTGAATATCATCTCAGGGGATGCACAAACACTCCACACGTTTCATTCACCTCTTCCTTTTCTTTCTCTTTTTTTATCTGTGCCAGCAGAACTAAACTAAACTCACCTCATGCGGAGAGTAAATGAAACGTACATTATTTGAGCGCTGCTGTGGGAGAGATAGTGTTGCTGAGCTGGAAAGACAAGAGAGGAAGTCTAACTGTGAAGATGGCAGATGTTTTGGCTGAGAGGAGTAGACAGACGTCATTATGCTTCATATCAGGGGGATGGGTATTCTACTAAGAGGGTTCAATTTAAGCGTAATTCACAGTCCACAGACACAGAGAAGCAATAGTGCAGCGTCCCCATTTTGACGCGGCTTGAGACCACCGTTCGCGGGTTGACGCACAGCCCAAACACGCACCTCCCCCAAAATTCACAACCAACACGACATACACGTTTTGGACTCTGATAGATTCTTAAGGCCTAAGGCCTCATACACACTCACAATATTTTTAAACAAACTATTTTAATTTACAAATGTTTTTACCGCAAGTGTGTGTATAAGGACCCAAGAGTACTTCAATCTATATAGTACAGGCTTAACTGCATTAATAACAAATATGGAATGCAATATGACATTTTATTAAATCATTTGGGGAATGACCTCGTCTATTATTTCCAGTGGTGTAAAGTATTTAAGTAAAAATACTCTAAAGTACTACTTAAGTCGTTTTTGGGGGAATGTACTTTACTTTGCTATTCATATTTTTGACTATTTTACTTCACTACATTCCTAAAGAAAAGTATGTACTTTTTACTCCATACATTTTCCCTGACACCCAAAAGTATTCGTTACATTTTGAATGCTTAGCAGGACATAAAAATGTGCTCACTCGTCAGTACACTGTTGTTCAGAGGAGCTAGCCAACAACACTGCTAACCAAATCACTTCAAACCGAAGCTGGTAAGACTTTAAACTAGCTGCACTTCATTTGGTTTTAACTTTTTTTCAATTTACATTTATTTGACATTTATTACCAAAATGTAATCAGGTGTTCCAGTAATATTCTGTAAATGTGTGTTACAGTAAAGGTCCTGTTGTCTCGTTCGTTGAAGGACGGGACAGACCAAGGCACAGCGTGATATACGTACATGTTTATTTACACTGAATAAACACCACGACAAAACAATAAACAAAACGAAACGTGAAGTCCAAGGTAGTACACAAAACAAACCTTACACGGAACAAGATCCCACAACTAGACTGTGCCAATAGGCTGCTTTAGTATGGACCCCAATCAGAGACAACGAGCGACAGCTGCCTCTGATTGGGAACCACACCGGCCAACATAGAAATACCCATCCTAGAAAAACCACATAGAATATACACAAACAAAGAATACACACACCCTGAATCAACATATAAGAGTCCCCTGAGTCATGTCGTGACAGTACCCCCCCCTCTACCCAAAGGTGCGGACTCTGACCGCACAACATAAACATAAAAACAGGGTAGGGGCCGGGTGGGCATTCCGCTCGGAGGCGGATCCGGGCTCGGGGCGTGACGACCTCTCACTCTCCGCCTCCTTGTTGCGCCCCTGGTCTGGTCTGGACCTCGGCGCGCTACTTCCCCTCTCCTTCCTCCCGCGATACGCCAGGACCTGTCTGGACCCTGGTGTGGGAGACCCCAAACCTGGAGAGGGGCTGACGTCATGGTCTGGACTGGAGCCGCTGACCGGACTGCTCTGGCTCCGGAGTGGAGCCGCTGACCGAAGCTGGATCAGGCACCGGTGGAGCGGACTGCTCTGGCTCCGGAGTGGAGACGCTGACCGGAGCTTGACTTGACCCCGGTGGAGCAGACTGCTCTGGCTCTGGAGTGAAGCAGCTAACCGGAGCTGGATCAGGCACCAGTGGCGCGGACTGCTCTGGGTCCGGAGTGGAGCAGCTGACCGGACCAGGCACCGGTGGAACGGGCACGGGCCATGCCGGACTGGACAAATGCACCACTGGTCTGTTGCGAGGAGCAGGAACAGGCCGGGCCGGACTGGCGACGCGCACCACTTGCTTGGTGCGAGGAGCAGGACTGTGTTCCTTTATTAACCCCCGCTCCTTCTGCTGCCTAACCAGCTCCTCTCGCCGTGCCTCTACTCTTTCCTTCTCCCTTATAGCCTCCTGTAACGCCTCCCTCTGACCGAATAACTCCTGCTCCCTCTGAACCAATAGCCCCCGTAACATGGTGGCCTCCTCTCCTAACCTGCAGATCCGCCCTTTAACAGCCTCCTGCTGCCTCGTCGTCCACACCGTGTGCCCCCCCCCAAAAATGTCTTGGGGTTGCCTCTCGGGTCTCCGTTTCACCTCTCCTGCCTGGGCTTCCTCCTTCGCCCAGGTTCCGCTATCGGCTAATCTCACCTCCTTCTCCCTCATCCCTTTCAGGGCCTCCATATGCTTGGCCAGATCCTCTCTTATCTCCTCCCAAGTCCATGATCTCTGCTCCACTACCTGTGTCCAGGGTGTCTGCTGCTCCTGGGCACGCTGCTTGGTCCGTGTTTGGTGGGATCTTCTGTCACGTTCGTTGAAGGACGGGACAGACCAAGGCACAGCGTGATATACGTACATGTTTATTTACACTGAATAAACACCACGACAAAACAAGAAACGAAACGTGAAGTCCAAGGTAGTACACAAAACAAACCTTACACGGAACAAGATCCCACAACTAGACTGTGCCAATAGGCTGCTTATGTATGGTCCCCAATCAGAGACAACGAGCGACAGCTGCCTGTGATTGGGAACCACACCGGCCAACATAGAAATACCCATCCTAGAAAAACCACATAGAATATACACAAACAAAGAATACACACACCCTGACTCAACATATAAGAGTCCCCTGAGTCAGGTCGTGACACCTGTAACTCTAAAGTAATTTACTGGCTTCTGTGCTGGCAGTATTTTAATATACATTTACAGTAACCTGCTGGATACTGTGCTGCCGGTAATATACTGTAAAAACAATTACAGGAAAAAAAAATGACATTGTACTGTACATACACAACTGTCTATATACACAACTGTGAACACACTACTACTGTTTACATGTACAACTGTACATGGTTTCAAGATACTGTCAATGCTAAAAATCTAGATAAAGCTAAAGTGTTTCTAGGGAAGAATCACACGTTGGTCAGACTATAGCCCATATATCAGGGTCAGACATTTTCTTTTTCAACCACATACAATTCAGTGACGTTATTCCTGTCAAGTTTAGTAAAGATAATCTCCAAAAAAAAATAGAAAACTGTCCCCAAACTCTCAAAGCGAAACAGACAAATATGAGCATCCTGTAAATATCCAGAGCAGCCTGGTAAAATATTGAGTCTACTGTGGTGATGTAGAGTTTAGTCTAGGTCTGGGCCACTCAGGACACATCATGGTCCAGACGTGGTGGGGTACACAGTTGTGTGATGACCAGGTGGCTGGGCTGGAGAGGGGTCCAAGGTAATAATCCTACTCAACACAGTCATTTTGATTCAGCTGCTCAGCTCAAGTGCTTCTCTGCTGCTAAGAGAGTGTGAACATAGCATGAACATTGAACACAGAATTATTTGTTCATTATTTAATATTCAATGTAAAACAAATTGGGATCCATGGGTAAAATGGGTCAACTGGAAATACAGATTAAAATACTTGCAGAAAACATGCAAGCCCTTCTGATGAAAGACTGACAAAGCTGACTCATCATCAACCATTAACAGAGAAAAACACACTGTCCTTTTCAATTGGACTGAATATCATCTCAGGGGATGCACAAACACTCCACACGTTTCATTCACCTCTTCCTTTTCTTTCTCTTTTTTATCTGTGCCAGCAGAACTAAACTCACCTCATGCGGAGAGTAAATGAAACGTACATTATTTGAGCGCTGCTGTGGGAGAGATAGTGTTGCTGAGCTGGAAAGACAAGAGAGAAGTCTAACTGTGAAGATGGCAGATGTTTTGGCTGAGAGGAGTAGACAGACGTCATTATGCTTCATATCAGGGGGATGGGTATTCTACTAAGAGGGTTCAATTTAAGCGTAATTCACAGTCCACAGACACAGAGAAGCAATAGTCCAGCGTCCCATTTTGACGCGGCTTTGAGACCACCGTTCACGGTTTGACGCGCACAGCCCAAACACGCACCTTCCCAAAATTCACAACCAACACGACATACACGTTTTGGACTCTGATAGATTCTTAAGGCCTAAGGCCTCATACACACTCACAATAGTTTTTAAACAAACTATTTTAATTTACAAATGTTTTTACCGCAAGTGTGTGTAAGCCCCAAGAGTACTTCAATCTATATAGTACAGGCTTAACTGCATTAATAACAAATACGGAATGCAATATTACATTTTATTAAATCATTTGGGGAATGACCTCGTCTATTATTTCCAGTGGTGTAAAGTATTTAAGTAAAAATACTCTAAAGTACTACTTAAGTCATTTTTGGGGGTATCTGTACTTTACTTTACTATTTATATGTTTGACTACTTTTACTTTTACTTCACTACATTCCTGAAGACAATTATGTACTTTTTACTCCATAACATTTTCCCTGACACCCAAAAGTACTGTATTTTTGAATGCTTAGCAGGACATAAAAATGGTCCAATTCACGCAATTATCAAGAGAACATCGCTGGTCATCCCTACTGCCTCTGATCTGGCGGACTCACTAAACACACGTTTCGTTTGTAAATGAGTGTTGGAGTGTGCCCCTGGCTATCCGTAAAGAAAAAAAGAAAATTAAATAATACATGGTGTCGTCTGGTTTGCTTAATATAAGGAATTAGAAATTATTTATACGTTTACTTTTACTTTTGATACTTAATTGTATTTAAAACCAAATATCTTTCAGACTTTTTTTACTCAAGTATTATTTTTTTACTGGGTGACTTTCACTTTTACTTGAGTCATTTTCTATTAAGGTATCTTTAGTTTTACTCAAGTATGACAATTGGGTACTTTTTCCACCACTGATTATTTCTAATGATGGGCCTTAAGGTTATTATAGCTGGTGGTTGTGGGGAGGTGGAAGGGTTGTCGGTAACTTTTTCTGTAAACATGCAAGTGAGAGAACATGGGTAAATTTGACATATAAATACATCCCAAGATTTACGCCCATTGGTTACCCATAGGTTAAACAGCAAGCGTGAGTGTAACACTCTGGCTCCACGGACCTTTATTCTTGAGCCAGGGTTGTTCATGTTCATTTGTTTTGGGTGTATTTCTATGTTGGGGTGTCTAGGGTTGTGGTATTTCTATGTTGGGTGTTTGTATTCATTGACTCCCAATCGGAGGTAACGAGTGTCAGCTGTTCGGCTCGTTATCTCTGATTGGGAGCCATATTTAGGCTGTATGTTGTCCTGTGGGGTTTGTGGGTTTTTGTTTCCTTGTTGCTGTCGTTATCAGTAGTGGAACTTCACGTATCGTTCTTTGTTGTTTTCCTCTCGTGTTGCACTTTAAGTAAATAAAAGTCATCATGTTTCTCGGAACACGCGCTGCGCTTTGGTCTCATCATTCACACGATCGTGACAGAAAAAACCCACCAAAAAAGGACCAAGCAGCGCGTCCAGGAGTTATGGACGCCTCCTAAAGATTTTTGGACATGGGGAGGAGATCCGGGCTGGAAAGGGTCCTTGGGCACAACCGGAGGAGTATCACCGCCCTCGGGAAGAGCTGGAGGCAGCCAAAGCCGAGAGGAGGTGGTACGAGGAGGCAGCGCGAAGGCGAGGCTGGAAGCACCCGTGGAAGAGAGGCAACCCCAAAAAGTTTTTGGGGGGGGGGCACATGGCTTGGGTGGCTGGGCAGCAGGAAGCTGGCCACAGGGAGTATAGGTGAGAGGGCTAACGGAGTACGGGAGCCATTGGCGAGAAGAGGCAGGGATGTGTGTGTGGCACGGCGTGAAGGACTGAGGTGTGTTGCCAGTCCGGTCCGGCCCGTTCCTGATCCTCGGTTGAGGCCGTCAGTGGTGTGTGTTCCCGGTATGGGACCGGCCTGTTCCTACTCCACGCACCAGGGATACGGGTGCGCTTCGCCAGCCCGGCCCGGCCTGTTCCCGGCCACTCGCACCAGGGATACGGTGTGCGTCGCCAGCTCAGCCCTGCCTGTTCCTACTCCACGCACCAGGGAGACGGTGCGCTTCCCCAGCCCAGCCCGGCCTGTTCCTACTCCACGCCACCAGGGATACGGTGCGCTTCGCCAGCCCGGCCCGGCCTGTTCCGGCCACTCGCACCAGGGATACGGTGCGCGTCAGCCAGCCCAGCCCGGCCTGTTCCTGCTCTCCGCACTAGGCGTGAGGTGAGTCCCCAGGGTCCAGCATGCCCTGTTCCGGCTCCCCGCACTAAGCGTTATGGGAGTCCCCAGGGTCCAGCATGCCCTGTTCCGACTCCCCGCACTAGCCCCTGAGATGCGTGTCCTCAGCCCGGTACCTCCAGTTCCGGCACCACGCATCAGGCCTACGGTGCGTCCCCAGGGCCAAGCATGCCCTGTTGCTTCTCCCCGCACTAGCCCTGTGATGCGTGTCCTCAGCCCGGTACCTCCAGTTCCGGCACCACGCATCAGGCCTACGGTGCGTCCCCAGGGCCAAGCATGCCCTGTTGCTTCTCCCCGCACTAGCCCTGTGATGCGTGTCCTCAGCCCGGTACCTCCAGTTCCGGCACCACGCAACAGGCCTACGGTGCGCCTCAGAGGGCCTGAACTGTCCGTCTGCCCAACGGGGCCTGAACTGTCCGTCTGCCCAACGCCGTCTGAACTGCCCGTCTGCCCAAACGCCGTCTGAAACTGCCCCGTCTGCCCAACGCCGTCTGAACTGCCCGTCTGCCCAACGGCGCCTGAACTGCCTGTCGGCCCAACGCCGTCTGAACTGTCCGTCTGCCCAACGCCGTCTGAACTACCCGTCTGTACAGAGCCTACAAAGCCGCCCGTCTGCCATGAGCCTTCAGCGCCGTCCGCCAGATCGGAGCCGCTAGAGCTCTCCGCCAGACAGGATCAGCCAGAGCCTTCCGCCAGACAGGATCAGCCAGAGCCTTCCGCCAGACAGGATCAGCCAGAGCCTTCCGCCAGACAGGATCAGCCAGAGCCTTCCGCCAGACAGGAGCAGCCAGAGCCTTCCGTCAGACCGGATCAGCCAGAGCCTTCCGTCAGACCGGATCAGCCAGAGCCTTCCGTCAGACCGGAGCAGCCAGAGCCCTTCCGTCAGACCGGATCAGCCAGAGCCTTCCGCCAGACCGGATCAGCCAGAGCCTTCCGCCAGACAGGATCAGCCAGAGCCTTCGGCCAGACAGGATCAGCCAGATCCGTCGGCCAGCCATGAGCAGCCAGATCCGTCGGCCAGCCATGAGCAGCCAGATCCTTCAGCCAGCCATGAGCCGTTTCAGCCAGGATCCGCCTGAGCCAGCCAGCCAGGATCCGCCATTCAGTCCGGTGCTGCCACTTAGTCAGGTACTGTTCCTTAGCCTGGTGCTGGTCTGCTTATCTCCGTTCTTGCTGGTCCTTAGCCCGGCCTGCTGCCCCTTAGCCCGGTGCTGCCCCTTAGCCCGGTGCTGCCCCTTATCCCGGTGCTGGTCCGTAGTCCGGTGTTGCCCCTTAGTCCGGTGCCGCCCCTTAACCCAGTGGGGTGTAGTAGTGGGGGGTGGTAATGTGTAGGAGGCTAAGTAAGTGGGTAATGACTATGGTGGGGTGGGGACCACGACCTGGGCCAGAGCCGCCACCTGGACAGACGCCCACCCAGACCCCTCCCCTAGACTGTTTGCTGGTGCGCCCGGAGGTCGCACCTTTAGGGGGGGGTAATGTAACACTCTGGCTCCACGGACCTTTATTCTTGAGCCAGGGTTGTTCATGTTCATTTGTTTTGGGTGTATTTCTATGTTGGGGTGTCTAGGTTGTGGTATTTCTATGTTGGGTGTTTTGTATTCATTGACTCCCAATCGGTAGGTAACGAGTGTCAGCTGTTCGGCTCGTTATCTCTGATTGGGAGCCATATTTAGGCTGTATGTTGTGTCCTGTGGGGTTTGTGGGTTTTTGTTTCCTTGTTGCTGTCGTTATCAGTAGTGGAACTTCACGTATCGTTCTTTGTTGTTTTCCTCGTGTTGCACTTTAAGTAAATAAAGTCATCATGTTTCTCGGAACACGCGCTGCGCTTGGTCTCATCATTCACACGATCGTGACAGTGAGGAAAATGTGTGTTATTGTGTCGTGCTCATAGGCTAAAAGGTAAATAGAGAATGACATTCCGCACGTGGCAAATTAGAAAAGTGGAGAATAAATAAGACGCTATGCTAATTATGATACGCTTGTATACATCCCCACTATGCCCGTAGAATAGGAAACTATGTGAATTATGTTATGCTTACTGGATAAAGTCAAAGCAAGCATTCAGACCAGCCTTACTGATTGAACCTTTGTAAACTACATTAATCTAAGGCCCTCTATATAATATAATATGCCATCTAGCTGACGCTTTTATCCAAAGTGACTTACAGTCATGTGTGCATACATTTTTACATGTGGGTGGTCCCGGGGATCGAAACCCACTACCCTGGCGTTACAAGCACCATGCTCTACAAATTGAGCTACAGAGGACCACAAAAGAGAAGGTTGGTTGTTGTTGCTTGTTGTTGCGTACTAGGTCAACCAAAAAGGGGATAAGGCGCGGCATAATGCTGAGTGGTATAGAAAAACAATAGCAAATCAAAGGAAGCTAGTGTTCCTAGCCAGTGTTTTTGGATGCTCTGTTCTGTTTGGATGAGTTTATTAGGGTGGTTGATGCTCAAGATAATGTGTGCTCTGATTCACACACAAAACCAGCATCCAGTTCAATAATCAGACATTTTTACAGTTCATGAAACATATACTTATTCTCAGCATTCTTATCTTCTCAGATTTGAGAGCCCATGCAGAAGCAGAATGATCCGCAAGTGGCCCATGCAATAATGTAGATTTGCAATATGCAGAAATATAGTGCCTTCATGGTTTAATTGAACCCAGCTTGTGAGACTCCTCTCTCCACTCAAACAAAACGACAAAAAATGTATGCTCACCCCCAGTGCCTCAATTAGACTATAACACCAATTATAGCTAGAAGTTTCCAGAGCCTGCCAAATCCCCCTCAAACACCCCACGAAGGAAATTCAGAGGAAATCTCTTATTTGCCAGGGATCTGCCAGACGGGGCTAATTTAGATGCCTACTTTTCTCAGCTTTTGCTTTTCCATTTTATAAGGAGTGTTGCAATCAAATAATTAAATAATTTGGTTGAGTTGAGAATCTGAGAAAATCCCTGAGATAAAAGTGTAAAGTCTTCATCCCTCCCTCCCCCATCTGTATCTATTTCTCTATTCATGTCTGCCCCCTCTCTCTGTCTCTCTCACACACACTCTCTCCCTCTCTCTGTATCCCTCCTTCTCTCCATTTGTCTAACCATTTATCCCCTTATCTCCTCCTATGCAGCCTGATAGATGGTTAATAAGGCACTAGAGGTACATCAACAAATCAATGACACAGTCCTCCCTTGAAGGTGTCTGATGTTTTGATTGTTTGTTTGTTTATTGGTTGGTTGGCTGGCTGGTTTGTTTACCTTTGAGGCCCACCGTGGTGTGCTCAGCATACCCACTAATCAGGGCCCTCGTTGAGGTGTCTGCTTTCTTGCCTGTCTGAAAATCATGCCGCCACTCAGATGTGAGGATTTGCTAAATCAGTCCCACAGGAAGCACATGCATGATCTGCAATGTTGTCTGGCAGGCTGCGTTCCAAAGTCTTAAGTTGCCTTAACAGAAAAACGTTATTAATGCAGCTTTCAAAACAGTAGTTTATGTTTTATTGATCCATGGTTCATATCTGGTCTCATACCGGTGGATTTAATGAGAGATGAAAGGAGTACTGTATATTCCTGCCCTGCAGGAATGATATTAATTTCTTACAAGCAACGGTAATTGAAGCTGATCCCACATAGTTTTCTTTCTTAACTGATGAGATGTTTCATGTTGTTTCCTAGCCCCCTCCTTTCCAACCCTTCTCTTTCATTGTAGCGGTAGACTACTAGACTAGTCACATAGCCTACATCTGTTGATCCTACACTCTAAAACAATGCAGAGTTAAAAACAACCCCAGCGCTGGGTAAGTAGTGGACAGAACAAACGTTGGGTTATTTTTGACCCATCCATTTAGGTCACTTAGTTGGGTTATTGAGTTTATGATCCACCGGGTCAGATGAGAAGACTGGAGGCATGGCTTAGTAGGGCCAGGGATTTCAGATGGTTATTTTTGACCACCCGAGAGAGAAAAATGTCATTCCGGTTGACCGGTTCTGTTGTATTGTCAACACATGTTAAGGTTTAGCACTGATAATTTTGTAGATCAAGTTGAGATCTTCCAGTGTTTATGTGTATCCAATTGACTGTGTCAAAGGAGGTGCTCTTGTTGCATCGGCATAACCATCAAACACATAAACTGATACAACAATTTCACTGAAGGTTGGCAATAAAATACACATATATTTGACCAAGCCCCCAAATATGCTAACAAGCCCCACCAGTACATTGCCCTCACCTATCAAAGCACAGTGATGATCGTACCTTATATTTGAAATATTGTGTAGAAAAATGTCCCATTACACCTACAAGGTACCGAACTGTACCATGTGAGTTCATATGTGTCCCTGTGAAGTGTACCTTTCTTTACACCAGGTAACAACACTGTTCACTAACCATGCCCTAATTTTTTTGGAATATATTATGAATAAGTATAACCTGGTGGCACTGCAGAAACATCTATGCACTCCCAAGCAAGAGGTAGCACGTTCAAATCCCTAAAGAATTAATGTACAGTATACTCTACGTCAAGTGTCCTTGAGTACTGCTAGTTTTACGTTGATGTTACGTTGGTGATGATAATTGGATAATTATTTACTTGTTTCTGGGAAGCTTTTAGCAAAGTGCAGAAATGCATTCTTGCCAATAAGTCTCTGGCTATATCTGTTTCATGCTCACAGATATGGTGGTGTAGCTACATTGTAGCAGGACATTTCAGGTAACTGGTGACCAAGAGGTTAGGATTTCAATTCCCATTTAAGGCTGAGTCCCAAGTGTGGTCACAGTACCAAATTATACAAAAAAATGTACACTAATTGAAATCAGAATACAGCAGCATACTGTCATTTTATAGAAATATCACCTTCAGGTTGTTGTATGCAGTATCTTTACTTAATTTTTACTGCAAGTATATGCAAAGTGCAGAAATGTATTCCTGGCGGCGCTGCAGGAACTTCAGGTAGCCAGTAAAGAAGAGGTTGTGAATTCAAATCCTAAGTGAGGCTTTGTCCTAAGTAATCAACATACAGCAGCATATTGTAAATTAACACCTATTGTAGCTGTAAAAATACAGTAACTACATTTTAGTCATTTAGCAGACGCTCTTATCCAGAGTTACTTACAGTTAGTGAGTGCATACATTTTTCATACCCCGTGGGAAAAAGAAACCACAACCCTGGCGTTACAAGCACCATGCTCTACCAACTGAGCTACAGGGGACCTACATTTACCATATTTTACATTTACCATATTTTCAGCGCAACTAGACATGGTCCAGGGGACCGTAAAACATCGTTCTAAGATCGGCAGTGGTGTAAAGTACTTAAGTGAAAATACTACTTAAGTAGTTTTTGGGGGTATCTGTACTTTACTATTTATATTTTTTGACACTGTAGTTTTTACTCCATACATTTTTCCTGACGCCCAAAAGTACTTGTTACATTTTGAATGCTTAGCAGGACAGGGAAATTGTCCAATTCACTCACTTATCAAGAGAAACATCCCTGGTCATCCCTACTACTTCTGATCTGTCGGACTCACTAAATACAAATGCTTCGTTTGTAAAGATGTCTGAGTGTTGGAGTGTGCCCCTGGCTATCGTAAAAAACCTGGGTGACTTTCACTTTTACTTGAGTCATTCTATTAAGGTATCTACTGTATACTTTTACACAAGTATGACAATTGGATACTTTTTCCATCACTGGTCATTGAGGACGTCCCTGGAACAAACCGGAACTAGATAAAACCTGCAGGGGACCATGACTATTTAAACGCAATTAATGTAAATTATGCCTTTCAAAGTAAAACATTCTAAATTACATTTGACACCTGGGTTTTCACATGCGCTCAAATGTTGTCACGTGTAGTTTTATGTTATCACATGTTGCTTCACATGTTGTCACATGTGGTCACATTAACTTCACATTAAATCAAAAGATCACACAAGATCACGTGTTCACATGTGGTCACGTGAAATTCATCTGTTTTTTCCGTAAGGGGAACTACATGTTACCTGTAGTCCCGTGTAGCTCAGTTGGAAGCGCATGGCACTTGCAACGCCAGGGTTGTTTGATTCCCATGGGGGACTAGTATGAAAATGTATACACTCACTACTGTATGTTGCTCTGGATAAGAGCGTCTGCTAAAATAAGTATATATAAACAAACAGTTCTCCATAAATGAGGAAAATGGGCCTGCCCTAACCTGGTATACACCTTTAAAGGGGAATGGAAACACTAGGATTTAGAACACCAGCTAACTGTAAATTGCCATATTGGCATTGTTGCATCACTGGCAGGAGAGAAAAGTTTTGAACTCCCAAAAATGGCTGATTTGACCAAGAGTAGCTTTGAGAATGAGTTTATAACAGCGAATGAAATAACGTTAGTTAGGGAGCCAATAAACCTGCTGAAGCTGTTCACGTTTGAGCCGATCGTGCCCCAGATCCAAGAGTTTGTTCTCGTAGCAGTAACACAGATATGCCGCCTGAAACACCTCAGCTAGAGGGTTGGCGTAGCGGTGACTGAAACTGGTGTGAGTGCAGATGCTGCCAGATAAGGGCTAGAAAGTATGAGTGTATGGTGGTGACACAACACAAAATCCCAGCGGATGGTGGCGGTGTTACATCCAGTCTGGAAGGTGATGTACTGGACGTGTCACTAATCCTTATGAAGGACTTTCTGGCAGAAGAGGTTACTCGACCAGTCAGCAGCCGGTATGCTAGTTAAATAATTGCTGAAATTTTACTTGATTATAAATTGTTTAAAGTTAACATCAGTAGTGGGTAGGTGCTCAATATATATAATCAGTAACCTATAACGATGTTAATCACAAGCGCTGTTTGGCGCGATGGTAACACACTCACCTTTTGATTGGACGACCAGAGTTTGAATCGCAGACAGCATCATGATTCATGAAATCTAATAATATGGTGTGCTCATTATAAATTCATTATGATTTAGTTTCGGTATCAGACTAACTTTTCTTATGATTTTGTTTGCAGAGCATACAGGCTGGCAGCTTATCGCCAGTTCACCCTATGGGCACAAGGGAGAATTGGACGAGGTGTATGGCGTGTCATCCCTGCGTCTCTTCCATAAGGCGCGCATACCCAGAAGCAAGTGGCATTTACATAGGGTTTGAGTTTGAATAAAATCAGTTCATTTAGTAAATCTAGCATGTTGTAATTTTTTTCAAGACATAGGCCTAATACCTGCGCCTTATGTAAAAATAGTTTTAGTTAGCTTGTCCACTATAACAACAGGTTCAAGCGTAACCAGATAAACTTGCTTTGAAGATAAAACTACATTCAACGCGCACTGACCCCGTGTCCCTGTTGCTAGAGTAGTGACATCAACTAGCTTTGGCTGCCATCTATTGGAAAGGAATGGTAACTATACTGGACAGCTAGTTGGCAGAGTCAAAGGAGAATTTTATAATATATGCCATTTGGCAGATGCCTTTATCCAAAGCGAACTGGGTACATGGTAGTAGAAACAGATCATAGAAACAGAATTACAAAATACATAGTCAATTACAGGGTTATTAAGGTGTTTTTACAAGTTCCAATGAAACAAGAAGAGGATTCACATGAAAGGCTTGTGATTGCAAGTCTTTGGCTCAATAGACAAACAGTAGCATACCTTAAAGGGGCAATCAGCAGTTGCTACATCCTTTTTTGCACTTATAAATTAATGATATGTAACCATTGATTCTTGAAGAATCTAACTTATAAATGCCTCATGAGCTTAGTTCAACTGTTGTACCCCATCAGAACCCCAAATATAAGCTTGTAAACAAAGAAAATGTAAACAAACACAATATAGCCTCAAAACATGGTTGAAACTATCATTTTGATATCATGGATGGTCAGTCCTTGCATCTATAGCTCTGTCTATGAATTTGAGAGTGGTTACATTTCTCCAGCCCCATCCCTCAGCTTTTTACCGAAAGAGGAGCAGCAAGGACACTTTGTTATTGTTTCTACTGCTGATTGCCACTTTAAGAAGTTAAGTTGCAGATTAAATACATACCAAAATATGTTACAGGAACTATAAAAATGTCACATCACTCAGACAGTTAGTGAATGCACAGCATGCAGCACAGCAAACAATCAATCAATCAAATGTATTTTACAAAGCCCTTTTTACATCAGTGGTTATAGAGGGTGCAACAGTTCAACACCTTAGGGGCAAATGTCAGTTGGCTTTTCATAGCTGAGCATTCATAGGTCAAGACAGCAGGTCCGGGAGAGAGGGAGAGAGAGAGTCGAAACAGCAGGTCTGGGACAACGTAACACGTTCGTTGAAAAGGGTTTTAAAAAATCAGTGGAAAAACAATTCCACTCCGATTCCCTTTATGGATGGGTGTATCTTCGAATTCGCTGTTGAATGGCCTGCTCCTTCTCCCATTTTCAGAACACCAGCCCACTCCCCCAAAGTGACAGCCACTCTCTCTCTCTTTGGGCACTCAGGAGAGTCCCGCTGTGATGGACCTAGAGCCAGATATAAATTACACAAATAATTTTAGGTAGTTTACTATATGTCTACATCTGACATAATATAATACACTTACCATTGGCGCAGTGGTCAACGATGCCGTGTAGGAGCTCAGACCGGAAACACCATGTCTTCTCCTCCTTGATGGGTTTCACCACAAACGCTATGGCAGCCATGGAGAACTCTTGCTTGAAACGGAGCACTCCCTCCTTTGTTGTAGCCTGCTGTCTGTCCACCGAATAATTGTGGTTCAAGGCAGCCACTTGGAGTCTTGCGACCATCCCCTGCTGGCTGAACTTGTTCCTACTGAGCACGTATTTAGTGTACAGGGGCATGTACATCTCTTGAGAACACACTTCGTCCTCTACAAAATAAAATATCTAATTAATGTAACTAGAGATTAATAAGTAGGCTACTACAATTATACTGTTACTGATTTAATTACATCAATTGGTTATAGTTATTCACATAGGAATGCACAAAAAAACTAAAACAATATTTTGAAACATGTGCTTATTAAGTTACTCAAAATGTTGCAGTATACAGTTGAAGTCGGAAGTTTACACCTCCACAAGTCTGGTTCATCCTTGGGAGCAATTTCCAAATGCCTGAAGGTACCACGTTCATCTGTACAAACAATAGTATGCAAGTATAAACACCATGGGACCACGCAGCCGTCATACTGCTCAGGAAGGAGAGGCGTTCTGTCTCCTAGAGATGAACGTACTTTGGTGCGAAAAGTGCAAATCAATCCCAGAACAACAGCAAATGACCTTGTGAAGATGCTGGAGGAAATAGGTACAAAAGTATCTATATCCACAGTAAAACGAGTCCTATATCGACATAACCTGAAAGGCCGCTCAGTAAGGAAGAAGCCACTGCTCCTAAACTGCCATAAAAAAGCCAGACTACGGTTTTCAACTGCACATGGGAAAAAATATCGTACTTTTTTGGAGAAATGTCCTCTGGTCTGATGAAACAAAAATATAACTGTTTGGCCATAATGACCATCGTTATCTTTGGAGGGAAAATGGGAACGCTTGCAAGCCGAAGAACACCATCCCAACCGTGAAGCACGGGGGTGGCAGCATCATGCTGTGGGGGTGTTTTGCTGCAGGAGGGACTGGTGCACCTCACAAAATAGAAGGCATCATGAGGAAGGAAAATTATGTGGATATATTGAAGCAACATCTCAAGACATCAGTCAGGAAGTTAAAGCTTGGTCGCAAATGGGTCTTCCAAATGGACAATGACCCCAAGCATACATAAAGTTGTGGCAAAATGGCTTAGGGACAACAAAGTCAAGGTATTGGAGCGGCCATCACAAAGCCCTGACCTCAATCCTATAGAAATGTTATGGGCAGAACTGAAAATGTGTGTGCAAGCAAGGAGGCCTACAAACCTGACTCAGTTACACCAGCTCTGTGAGGAGGAATGGGCCAAAATTCACCCAACTTATTGTGGGAAGCTTGTAGAAGGCTACCCGAAATGTTTGACCCAAGTTAAACAATTTAAAGGCAATGCTAACAAATACTAATTGAGTGTATGTAAACTTCTGACCCACTGGGAATGTGATGAAATAAATATAAGCTTAAATAAATAATTATCTCTACTATTATTCTGACATTTCACATTCTTACCTAAGACAGGGACTTTTTACTAGGATTAAATGTCAGGAATTGTGAAAAACTGAGTTTAAATGTATTTGGCTAAGGTGTATGTAAACTTCCGACTTCAACTGTATGTACAGAAATAGTTTATACGTTTTTTTAACCTTCTCGAGAGCCTTCAACAATCTCCGGTTTAGGACGAAAATATAGGTTAGGCTATAGCTTACCTCAATGTGTTGCATCCATCTCTCTAATTCCTCCGTCTCCAACCAGAAGCTGTTCTTCACTTTGGTCATGTGCACAGTATCCTGGGCGAGGATCAGGTGGGAAGCAGAGTCCAGGATGGTGTAAGTGCCAACGGAGGCACAATGGCCTGGTGAATCACACCGTGCGTCTTCAGATACGAATAGTGGACTGTCACCAATTGTAGCCAGAATGGCCTCTGTGTGCTGGGTCCACATGTAGTTAACCTCTGGCACAATGTAAATGCGCTGTTGGTTTGCAAACTGCCACAATGACATGGACACCAGGCTGAGGAGGTGACATGTTTCCACAAAAGTGGAGTGGGAGCCGCCAGTTAGGAAGACCGCTGATGGCACCAACAAATTCCCTGCAAACAACTTTCCCACTCTGGTCTGGGGACTCCCACTTCCTCCTGTGGCCCACAACACACTCTGTCTCCATGGTGATGGCAAAACCATTTATTTTCAGGGATGAACTGATGACACCTCCTCGACAACCTGCTCATGGCAGACATTGAACAACTCCTTCAGCTTGCTATCAAAGACTTTGCATTTTGGATCTTGCACACACTCTTCGATAGAATATCTTGGCTCGCATTGTGATGATTTCATTCTGAGTTCTCAGGTAAATACAGCGAGTTCTGGACTTCACGGATCTCACTCTCCGTCAGCTCCATCTGTGGCGTATATGGTGCAGGACTCGGTTGTATACTGATGGTCGTGAGCGCAATCTAGCTGGGCCTGAGCTCTTTAGTGATGGTCACGGTGGACCTCTTCTCCACCGCAGCACAGGAACAGTCTGGCACCCATGGGTCAGTTTGGGCATGCTGTACTAACCGTTCTTTCCTGTTGGTCTAAACAATTAAGGCATCTATTAGGCTATAGGTATATTCAAGAATCACTGCATATACTGTATATTGTCCATTTTATATCCAAAATGGCCTCAGGGATGACAGATTGTGTCTTGAAATAAACAACAGCCTTAGAAATAACATGGATTTGTTTGTACCTCCTCCGCCTCCTCCTGCACAGTCTCCTCAAGGATTGAAACTTTTTTCAGGGATGAAGATGTCATCCTGAAAACAAACAAACGTTTTGTTAAGACAACTGAATCCAAATATATCAGTTGGCATTAACAAGCTACCTGTCTTTGTATGCTTTGTCAACACAAACACACAGCAAATACAGGGACATTTATTTTTCAGCAAACATTAGCTATGCCAACTTCAGTCTAGCTAAAGTGGGAGCTAACAAAACATTACAAAACCAAATATGGCAACAAAATGTATTACAGTACTTGACCCTCTGAGGTGGAAGCTAGCTAACGGTAACAACCTAATAAAAGGGGTACAGAGAAACTGGGGGTGTTACACAAACACTTCAGATGCAATTAGCTAGTTACCATCAACTAGAGTTGCAAAAAAGTTGTCCAGTGTCTAATGCTAGCCTAGTCAACAACAGTCATGACCGTTTAACGTTACCTCATGCTCCATTGACTCACGTCGCCTTCTCCGTTCAGGCTTTTGCTTGACTCCGAAATCAGCGATCTGATGATGGTCAGTCGATAACCCCTACACCATAACCCTCGAAATTTAAAATGGAGGCGCAAGCAGAGGGCTTCATTCGGAAACTCCCGGTTGCCGCATCGAAAGTGCCTCTCCATTGCAAAGTCTGCCTCTGAGAAGTGCTGTCTGCTAGCTCGAGCTGGCACGTCCTTCCTCTTCCGTACATGGAGCCACTTCTTCAAAAGTTGTGGATCCTTGGGCAGCCGATGGTAGCTTACCGAGTGATGGGACTAACAATAGCATGGTTAGCAAGCAATGTGTGTAGCAAACAATTAGGCCTAGTCTGTTTCTGTGGGGAGAAATTAAGGAAAATGGAGGAGGACAGAAAGTTTTGCTGCTGAAATGCATTTTGTACAGTGGCTTGCGAAAGTATTCACCCCCCTTGGCATTTTTTCCTATTTTGTTGCCTTACAACCCTGGAATTAAAATGGATTTGGGGGGGTTGTATCATTTGATTTACACAACATGCCTACCACTTTGAAGATGCAAAATAATTTTTTTTTGCTGAAACAAACAAGAAATAAGACAAAAAAAACAGAAAACTTGAGCATGCATAAACTATTCACCCCACCCCCCCCAAAGTCAATACTTTGTAGAGAGCCACCTTTTTCAGCAATTACAGCTGCAAGTTTCTTGGGGTATGTCTCTATAAGCTTGGCACATCTAGCCACTGGCATTTTTCAAGGCAAAACTGCTCCAGCTTCAAGTTGGATGGGTTCCACTGGTGTACAGCAATCTTTAAGTCATACCACAGATTCTCAATTGAATTGAGGTCTGGGCTTTGACTAGGCCCATTCCAAGACATTTAAATGTTTCCCCTTAAACCACTAAAGTGTTGCTTTAGCAGTATGCTAAGGGTCATTGTCCTGCTGGAAGTTGAACCTCCGTCCCAGTCTCAAATCTCTGGAAGACTGAAACAGGTTTCCCTCAAGAATTTCCCTGTATTTAGCGCCATCCATCATTCCTTAAATTCTGACCAGTTTCCCAGTCCCTGCCGATGAAAAACATCCCCACAGCATGATGCTGCCACCACCATGCTTCAGGGTGATGAGAGATGTTGGGTTTGCGCCAGACATAGTGCTTTCCTTGATCTGGCAAGAGTACCTTCTTCCATATCTTTGGGGAGTCTCCCACATACCTTTTGGCGAACACCAAACGTGTTTGCATATTTTTTTCATAAAGCAATGGCTTTTTTTCTGGCCACTCTTCCGTAAATCCCAGCTCTGTGGAGTGTACGGCTTAAAGTGGTCCTATGGACAGATACTCCAATCTCCGCTGTGGATCTTTACAGCTCCTTCAGGGTTATCTTTGGTCTCTTTGTTGCCTCTCTGATTAATGCCCTCCTTGTCTGGTCCATGAGTTTTGGTGGGCGGCCCTCTCTTGGCAGGTTTGTTGTGGTGTCATATTCTTTCCATTTTTATAATAATGGATTTAATGGTGCTCCGTGGATGTTCATAGTTTTCTGATATTTTTTTATAAGCCAACCCTGATCTGTACTTCTCCACAACTTTGTCCCTGACCTGTTTGGAGAGCTCCTTTGTCTTCATGGTGCCGCTTGCTTGGTGGTGCCCCTTGCTTAGTGGTATTGCAGACTCTTGGGCCTTTCAGAACAGGTGTATATATACTGAGATCATGTGACAGATCATGTGAAACTTAGATTGCACACAGGTGGACTTTATTTAACTAATTATGTGACTTCTGAAGGTAATTGTTGCACCAGATCTTATTTAGGGGCTTCATAGCAAAGGGGGTGAATACAAATGTACGCACCACTTTTCCGTTATTTATTTTTTTGATTTTTTTGGAGAAAAATAAATAAATTCTTTTCACTTCACCAATTTGGACTATTTTGTTTAAGTCCATTACATGAAATCCAAATAAAAAATCCATTTAAATGACAGGTTGTAATGCAACAAAATAGGAAAACACCAAGGGGGATGAAAACTTTTGCAAGGCACTGTATTTACATACTGTAGTGTAGTGAGTAATTCCTGCATCCCTTCACAATGTAGTAGACTAACTCCTGTATCTACACAGGTAAAGCCTTTGAGATCACCTACGTGCGGCTCAAGTTCTACACCAGCCGACCGGAGAGCTTTGCCATCTACAAGCGGACAAGTGAGGATGTACCATGGACGCCCTACCAATACTACAGCGCCTCCTGTAGCAAGACCGTATGGGAAGAACGCCAAGGGATATATCCGCCCGGGGGATGACGAGAGGATGGCAGTGTGCACCGATGAGTTCAGTGACATCTCCCCTTTGAGTGGGGGCAACGTGGCCTTCTCTACCCTGGAGGGACGACCCAGCGCATACAACTTTGGACCAGAGCGCCGTGTTAACAGGTGAGGGAGGGTGTGTGTGTGTGTGCGTGTGTGTTCGTGAAACAGCGAGAAACAGGGTAATGGCAGGAGGTTGGTCTCAGTGGATCTGTGTGTGAATTACGTGTTTAGAGTGAGTGATGTGGAAGCGTTTGAATGGAATGTTGGTATTCTGGTAGCAGATGAGTCACAGAGGTATTTTGATGTCAAGGAGAGGCTATTTGTACAACACTTGATTTGCATATGAAGGACTTGTTTTCAACTTGCCTTCGCAAACGATGGCATTTTAACATAAGAATGTGTTTTGTTTGTATCCATCCACATTTTGTTAGGTTACAGCCTTATTCTAAAATTGATTAAATTGTTTTTTTCTCCTCATCAATCTAGTCAAAATACCCCATAATGACAAAGCAAAAACAGGTTTTTATGAATTTTTGCTAATTTATAAAAAAAAAATAAAAAAATAAAAAAAAATATATATATATATTGGTGACATACTAGTTTGTAGCTCACACTGTTCAGGTTTAGAGATTATTTTGTGAAGATTTTCTTGTCCAGATCCTCTCTATCCTCTTTTCATTCCTTAAAGTAATCATTACATTTACATTTTAGTCATTTAGCAGACCCTCTTATCCGAGAGCAATTAGGGTTAAGTGCCTTGCTCAAGGCACATCAGCAGAATGTAGTCGGCTCGGGGATTAGAACCAGCGACCTTTCGGTTACTGGCACAACGCTCTTAACTACAAAGCTACCTGCCGCCATCATCTCATCTCTTCTCAGGCAGTAGCAGCCAGACAGCTAGACAACTATCAAACACTATCTCTGTGCTCCTCATACTTTACTGTCTTTGAGTCATCCTATTTAGCTAGGCTAGTAGATAGCTGGCTAGCTAGTAGTTGCCTAAGTTTGCTGCAGAGCTGTCTGACGAAATCATTTTACTAGTTCTTATAAGTACATAAGGCATACTTTCAAGACTGCTTATTACCAACTACTACAACTATCAATCGGGTAGAGCTACCTCACGAACTGTCTCTGTCCCTCTTGTCCATTGTGTTTTTGTACAATTCTCTCTCATGCGCGTCTGGTGCGTACACATTTAAAAAACAATGGTT
>JAGTTL010000923.1:0-22024 GCA_036851935.1 Coregonus suidteri
ATATGTCCCTGAAAAAAAACCCTATTTATCTAACTCAAATTATATATTTCGTTAAAAAATGCGGGGAAAATGTTTTTTGAGCTCCCCTCTCTCTCTCCTCCGGGGTTTTCCAAATTTGACACAGAGTGCTTCAGAAGTACGGGAGAAGGGGGTGATTCAGTTGCTTACCTTCTAGGATACTACAACTGTACTATCTCAATTTTTCATTGCTCAAGCTATCATGTGACCATGAATAATAGTTTTAAAAAAGTAAAAAACAAAATAATTTTTTTAATGGGGGGTTTAACCCGGTGTGTTTTGTGTTTCTCCTCTTGAAGATCATGTGGGGGGCATTTTTGTTCGGTACCATGTACAGTGGGGAAAAAAAAGTATTTGATCTCCTGCTGATTTTGAAAATTTTGCCCCGAAAAGAAAGATCAGTCTATTTTTTAAGGTACGTTTATTTGAAAATGGGGAACAGAATAAAAAAAAAAAAATCCGAAAAACCATGAAAAAATGTTAAAAATTGATTTGCATTATAACGGGGAAAAAGTATTTGACCCTCTGCAAACATGATTTGTACTTGGGGGAAAAACCCCTTTTTGGCAATCACAGGGTCAAAACGTTCTTGTAGTTGGCCATTTTAACCCCCCCGTGGTTTTTTAAACGTCTGGGGTGAGGACAGGACCCGAAAACTAAATTCATGCAAATTATAATTGGGGTAGGGAAAGTGAGAAAAAATATGACAAAACAACCATAACTACCGTCAAAAAAACAAATGGTTTTTTTCTAAAACACACGGAAAGGGGTTTGGGAAAAAGGGCTGAGCGGACCCAAAAAATGAAACAATAGTGAAAACCCCTAACTGTTTTGCCTGCCCAAGAACCCTGTGCTAGCTACCATACAAAAATACAGTGGGGGTCCCTCAGGTCAACTAGTGTAAAAAGGAAGTTCTTTCTAGGGGGAAATTTTTCCCCAGGGCGCTAGCTAAAAACCCCCCTTTTTCCCCAAAACAAAAATATTACCCAACCAGAGTAACCGCACTTATGAGTATCTAAAAAAAAGGACCTCACAGATCCTTACTCACTAAAAAACAGTACTAACAAAATTTCTAATCATAGAAACCCCAGCATTAGTGATAATCAAAAAAGGACACCCCCCTGTCCATCTCACTAGGGAAATATCTCTCTCTCCCCAAACAAACACAAACTGGTTTTTATACAATGGGCTGTGTGATTGAACAAACGAAAACAGGGGTGCTATTACGGAATGTTCACTGATTGGCCCAAATCACAGACACCTCAACGACCCCCAATCAGGAAAAACAGGACACCGTGTTGGGGCAGAAGGAAGAAACACACAAAAAACAGATCCGTATCCGACACTCCCCCCTTAAAAAGAGAAAACCAAATGGTTTGCGACACACAACCCCCAAATTCAAAACATCTGGGGGGTAAAAAAAAAAAACCTAGATCATCAAACAGAGAAAAAAGCACTGCCATCACATTATTAACCCCTTTTTGTGGCGATCCCCAAATTTAATTTTGCACGACAATGCCCAACGCATAAGGCTTGGTTCTGGTTGTACATCCGTTGGAAAAAAACAAGGGGTTTGATCAGTATCACTATCACTGTAAGCAGGGAAACCCAAACAAAAAAACTTCAAAGTACTGCGAGCTAACAAAAAAGCTAGAGTTTTGTTCAATGGGGAATAGTTTGTTGCTTTGTTAAATTCCGGAAAAAAATAACAGACGGATGGTCCACTCCACTTGGTCTTGCTGCAGAAAAGAAAGCAACCCGCCCTCTGGCACTTGCATCCCCTCCTTTTAAAGGGCCGTTAAAAATCGGGCGCAGCAAGAACAGGAAGTACTAACAAAGGGTTTTTTACAGTGTTGAAAGCAGTACAAAAATCTTCGACCATACAATTTTCTCGCCGGACTGAGAAAATCCTTAAAGGGAGAAACTACCGCAAAAAAATTTTTTTACAGAAACTAGGGTTAGTACCAAACCACCCCCTAAAAAAGGGTGTACCTCTTCGGGGGTAGGTGCGGGAAATGCGTTTTGCTGGACTTAGCATCTCTAAATTTGGGCAACTAGCACATGCTCTGAGTTTTGGGGCAACCCAAACATCCCCCGTCCACATCATTAACAGACCTCCCACTAACCGTAGCAGAAAATAGAGACCCCTCGGCCAGTTTCTCTGGACTGTCTATGAGTGAGGGGTTTGGGTGTGGTATGTCTTCAACTTTTAACTGGCACACACGAATTGACTTTTTTCTACAGGAGTTGTATCAGTAGTCTTTTTCCTTTTTTTTCTTTTAATGACAAAAGGACCAGAAAAACGGCTGCAATGACGCCCCGGGGCACAGGCAACAATACAAAAACCGGTCCCTGGTGCAGTAAGGGAAAAACAGCCTGGGGTGTCATAGTGTCTTTTCTCCTTTCTGTGAGGCGAAGCGTTCCTTTGCTAAGCACAGGCAGCATGTAGGCGCTCAGAAAGCGATACTAGCCCAACACTTTTTTCCCTTTCACACACAACTCTTGTGAAAAAAAACTGATCCTAAGACTTCTAGGTCCTTCAGGGGGTCCAAACCCAGTTCAGCGGGGCGAACCCTAGGTTTCCCTGTACTGTCTCAGGACGGGAAAACAAACTAGAGGAACTCCCTCACCCCAATCTTTCCAATTCCAAACATATTTACGGAGCAAAGCTTCAGGGTTGTCCCAACGTTCAACGCACCCTAGATCTGGGGTGATATGCGCTTGAACACGGTGGGTAACTGAAAAGGGATTTTAACATTTGTTTGAAAATTTTAGAAAGGGAAAATTCGTCCCCTGATCATTTTTTACCCCTTAGGTAATAAAAAATTTTGAAAAGTTTTTGATCACGCTTTACCACCACCGGCTAATCCTTCGCAGGGAATGCCTCTGGGTCCTGGGGGCCCACCATTTGTAAACATAAACGGGTTACCAGTTTTTTTTTTTTTGGTAATGGCCCAACACAATCAACCTCACATTTTCGAATGGTTCCCTTCCCGGTATGGGCAAAGAGGCGGGGGGGAAATACCTGGTTCGGTTTCCCAACTACTTACGGGTTTGGGGCAAGTCCGCAGAACTAAAGCCCATCTTGTTTTAACCGGCCAAAAAAAAGGTCGCAAAAAAATTCAAAATTTTTGGTACCCCCAGATGCCCCGGACCACTGTGATCTGAGCGAGGGAAAAAAACTTTTTGTCGAAAGGCTGTAATCACTTTTGGGTAAACAGCATTCCAATCTCCGCCAGCGTCAACATGGGATGTCCATTTACGCATGAGGAGATTACCACAATAAATTCCATTTTTTTCTTCTTTAGCTCGTCCTCTGAGAAAACACTAAAAAAACATTTAGCCAGGCTAATGTAACCCTTTTGGGTTTTAGCGATCAGCTGCCACGAAACGGGTAACGTTTTCCCTCAGCAACATTTCCCATCCTTCTTCCTTTTCGGGTGTTGGTCAGCGGCACCAGTTACCAAGGTAGCACCCGAACACTACCTCTGGGGTCACACTCTCTGAATATAATCGTGTCGGACAAACTACCACTTCACCCGCCACCCCTTGTCGTGCTGAGCACTTTGACTGCACAGCGTGTAACACCTCTGGGATAACGCCTGTGCCACGCTCCTCGGAGAGATACTGGTCATTTTATCGCAATACCTCCATATGGTTATATCCTTTCCTCCGTAATATGTTGCCCATTATAATGTCACCGCCTTTACCTGGCACAACATAGACTTACCCAACTCTGACCCAATCCACTGACTAACTCAGATGTACGTTCACCCAGTGCAATTGGCACTCTGGGACGAAACCCATTTTCAAGTCCTTGTACTAACACACTGACCCACAATATGATATAAATTAGACAGGGCAACACATCAGATCGCTGAACGACTGCGCCGCACCAGTATTTTTTTCTCTGAAGTACTAGGCTCAACTGGAATCATGTCACGTTACATCGATCTGATATAGAAAAGACGAAACCCCAGCAAATCTCTAGATGACAGCGCTGTGATTCCTAGACTGGGACATGCTACCACATTCAGCTCAGAATATGCGGTCCAATGTCGATGTGCAAGGAGGTCCACCCGAATCAATTATTATTGGAGACGGACCTTCTACCACTTCGTATATCTGGTTGTTAACAGTTGGAAAAACAACTTGTGCAACGGGGAGGCAAGCAGACAGGAACCTGCACAAAGTCCACGTTGATGACAATAGATACTTTGATGAACATCTATAAATGACCAGGTAAATGCACTGCTGGTCGAGGTAGGGAATTGCACTGTACAGTAGTTGGTTATGACATGTGCACATGCGGTACCCATCCTGAAAACATGGCTATCTTAGGTGTCAACACAAACTCGCTGCTCCACCCGTTGATGGCAGCATGCGCTAGCTGCATTGTGTTCGTCATGATGGAATTTTATGCATTTTTTATTATCCATTTTAACGGACAACCAAAGAAAGATTAACTGTCGTTTAGATGTGGCCATTTGTCAACATTAGCTAGCCCAGTGGCCTTTGTTCAAACATATCTCCATTTCCTATTATTTAGCTGCTGATTCCACATCTGTTTACTAGCATACTTTGTTATGCACGCTTTTGATAAAGTATGTGGACATGATCTGGGGAACACATTCATATTCATTGCTAACATATTGCGTTGATGATTTGATAATAGAACTGTCTGTGGTTGTGCGCTGCCAGAACCTCTTCGGCTTTTCCTGCCGCCTGAACTGAAAGACAAGGTATGTCACATGATCGGGAAACAAATGCTACCAGCATATACGTTGATAAACACTGAATAAGGAAGCATTTAGGGCTCAAACTGAATTCCGATAGGAATGGTTACGTCTTTCTTATATCAAACTTTAGCAGATGACACAGCTGGTGAGGAGGGCTCAGTAGCATGCATATTCATGAGCGGGGACTAACCTCGCGGAAGGTGCATAATGTTCCCTTTGCAGGCATCTCCAGTTCCTCTGTGCGCGTCTCCGTTAAATGATCAAGCCTACGCTTCTCCTAAACCCATCCCACGCGTTGCCTGTTCTGGCCAACGAGATTCGGCGTCTCCTGTTCGCTCTTCAAAAGGGTTTCATTACTTTGTCTTAAGCGTCTCTTGAAATACGTGTATTTCCTTTGTAACACGCATCTAGAAATTGTCTTGTCTGATTTGTGCCCGCTATAATACAGTCGAGTGCGAGCCACCGCGTCGAGAAGAAACATAGATTCTAGAATCCTGTCAATCAGTGGGAGAGTCAATCTAACGGGGACCATCTGGCTGCATCTTTGTCTCCGTCCTCAGCCACTAACTTGTAGATTACAGAACAGCATCTGATCCTGTAGATTATTTAGGAACATTCAGGCGGCGTTAGGGAAAGTACTTGTATGAAGCATTAAAAACATGATTTGGAGAGCTTACTAATATAGCGCCTAAATATATTATGAATAAAGAATACATTGGGTACAGAAAAGTCATTCCTGAAAGTTGTCTATTCAAGTTCCTCCATTATCAAAACCTCCCACGTAGAATGGTGAAAAAAAGAATGTGTACAAAGGGGTTGAACAGTCAGTCATAAATCTACCCACATCCTCCGTAATCATACTGGAAAATGAATGACAAACAGGTAGTCCAGCGATTCGTTGAACAAGGCTCCAGGAGTGAACCTGCTACTAACTGGTCGTCATGAGTAGCCATAATGATTCAAATAGGCTTACGATGCCACCACATTATTGACGAAACAGTAGCCTATCTAATAGGATCCACTAATGGTGATGCGACATAGACCCCTCAGGAAACTAGCACGTACGTGACAGTGTGGAAAGAAAGGTGAGAACAGATATGACACACACCGATGACCTGTGTGTAAACCACAGGTAGAGTGAAATTGTGAACATGAGGATAGGGGAGTGGGAAAAGGGCTTAGCAGGACCCAAGAAATGAACAATAGTGTAAACCCCCTGAAGCTGATGGACATGCCTCAAGGGGAGTTCGGGCTAGTAGTGACCATGACACATACAGGGAGTGAAGAGGTGACGGTGAGGACTAGGGAGTATAGCAGTTCTGACGATTGAGAATAGTAATGAGTGATGGCAGGAGGTGACATGAGGATAGGGGATTTCCCAAGAGGTGACATGAGGATAAGGGAGTGAGAGTAGGTGGACATTGGTGAGGATAGGGGAAAAACGGAAGGTGACAGCAGAGTTGTAGACTCTCGAGTTCTTGTGACTGGACATGGTCAGACTAGGGGAGTGAATTTGATGACATCAGACTCGACGTAGGGGAGTGAAGTAGTGACATATCACTAGGCTAGGGGAGTAACATGAGGTGACATGAGGATAGGGGAGTGAAGTAGTGACATGAGGATAGGGGAGTGAAGGGGGGAAAGGGGGGAGGTGCAATTAAATGCTAGAGGGAAAAAATGAAAGGAAACTAGAAGTAGGACTTTGGACGCGACTTTTTTTTTTTTGGCTTTTTTTTTTGACTTTTTTACACTTGCCTCATCTTTGACTCGACTTTTTTCGGGACTCGGAGAGCAGAGACTTGAGAAATATACTGTGCTTGGGAAACAATGATTTTGTATCCCATGCTGATGTTTGTCACGTTATGCCATTACTGACATACAGAAAGAGTCGTCTAACAAAATTACTAATATAGTAAACAGCACTTAGTTAACAGTCAAGAGACAGAATAACAACAAAAACATACTCCATACGGAATAAAAAACACTCTGTCTCAAAAAAGGGTTAGAAAAATTGATTATGCATTTTAATGAGGGATTGAACAAACGTTTGACCCCCTCTGCTAATCAGAGAATGATTTCGGCTCCCAGCGTGCTTTAGCAGACACCTCAACGAGCTGAGATCAAGTAACATACAGGACAGCCTCCTGTGATTAGTTGAGACGTGCTCCTAACACTCAAAAGCTTAGGATACCTTGTATCCTACAGCCACCATGATTTGCAAGCATCTCAGATCAATCAGATTCCCCTCCTCTTTTGCAGATCTCCAAGAACCAGAATAAGCACTTTTGAGGCTGATGTTCAAGCGGACAAGATTCAGCCCTCGGAATGATACACCAAGGTATTAAGTCTGGAGACTGGCATAAGACCATCGCCACGCAGCTCTTAGGTGCTTCGTCCTTGAGCAAACAGTTGCGTGCGATTATTCGCGAAATGTTTTTGGTCATTGGGTCAAGAACTGGAATAATCCATCCAATCGGGCCATTTTCAATGCTCCAGAAGATTCACCTAAGGAGGTTTCTCACCCAAGATCATACGCTGACGACACAATGGCCGCCTTTCAGCGTCAGAACTGATGCTTTGAAGATCTTGTCAGATGATCTCAAGGCTTAGCTGGGACCAAGTCCCCAAGGAAGCATATTGGTAACACACTCCATCGTGAGGGGCGGTGAAATCCTGTTCCAGCGCCCGCTAGGCAGTATCCCCCATGCTCGAAACAACACGACAGTGTTAATGCCAATGAACAATTTGGTGATTTCCTCGGACCACCACTTCCACCCAGTTCTCCTCTGCAATCATTCCAGATGTTCATTGGCAAAATTCAGACGGTCCTCTGTATTTGTGCTTAATTGAGCAAGGGTACCTTGAGGGCGCTGCAAGGATTTCATTCCTTCGTCCGGCAGTAGTGTGGTACCACATTGTTTTTCTTGTGGACTATGGTCCAGTCTGCCTTGAGGTCATTGACAAAGTATCATCCCGCGTCAGTTCTGGGCTGATTCCTCACCGTTCGCAAGATCATTGCCAAACTCACGAGGTGAGATCTTGCATGGAGACCCCAGGCAAGGGCAGATTGACATGTTTCTTGGTGTCTTCTTCCATTTGCGAATAATCGCTAATCATACTGTTGTCACATTTCTCACAAGCTGCTTGGCCGATGGTCTATGTAGGCCCATTCCAGTAGTTTGTGTAGGTCTACAATTCTAAATCCCATGACATCCCTTGGAGAGCTCTCTTGGTCTTCGAGGCCATGGGTGAGAGTTTTGGAAATCTGATTGAATGCTTCTTGGAGGAGTGTGTATTTATAAAGGTGAACACAATGAGATTAGGAGGCACTCCTGAGATGTTAAGCCTGGTGCTCCTAATCTACAAGCTCGTTACCTGTATAAAAGACACCTGGGAGTGCCAGAAATCTTTCTGATTGCAGAGGGGGTCAAATACTTATTTTGCCTCATTTAAAAGCAAATCAATTTATATACATTTTTCATTTGTGTTTTTTTCTGGATTTTTTTTTTGTTATTATGTCTCTCACTGTTCAAATAAAGCCTTACCATTAAAATTATAGCCCGGTTAATTTCTTTGTCAGTGGGCCAAAACGTACAAAATGCAGCAGGGGTCTCAAATACTTTTGTCCCTCAATGTAGGTTGTATATGAGGTTGGTTTAATCAGGTGTGTTTGTTTCTCCTCTTGTCGAAGGATCGATGAATGGGAGGGCAAGTCTGTTCCTGTTTATCATGGACAAAAAGCATGATCAAGACCATCTGATTAAAGAGTGTTACAACATCTTGCACCAAACGCAGAGTGGAGACACACACACACACACACACACATACACAACCCACACACACACCCACTATCCCTAAAAAATCTCTTTATATAATAATAATCCCTAACAGCATATTTATAATATTAATACATTATCTGTGGAAATTCATTTCAATATGAAGACCTTCCATCGCGAAAGGTGAGCTGTTTGATTAAAATATTACAAATGTTCCTCCATGTTTTAGTAAGTTCCAATCTGAACGGCCGAGCTGTTTGATAATTATATACACCTGTATTCCATGTTTTAGACTTCCAATCTTAACGGTAGCTTTGTCGATAATTACTACATTTATATCGTCCTCCATGTTTTAGAAGAACTCCGTCGTGTAACGGAGAGAGGTTTGAATGCGTTGTCCCGTTGTCCGAGGATAGATACATGGGAGAACGGTATTCAGCTAGTGTCCTCTCATCATTCCTTTTACCTCTGGGACGCCCCTCTAAAAAGACGGTTAGAACCATCCCTCGCCATCTCCCTCATCCTTTGATTCATCTTGTTATTCTTACTCCCGTCTTATTCCAATTATTATAAATCATTAGAGATCGTTATAAACTTCTTTATAGCTCGTATAAAACTCGTTAATAGCTGGTTATAAAAAAAAAAAATCTTTTATAAACACTCATTGTTTAAGAAAGTTATAAATTATAAAAATGTTAACGAACTTTGTTCTCCCGAGTGGCGGCAGTGTGGTCTTAATGCACTGCATAGCATTACTAGCTGTGGCCACTAGAGATCATGGGTTTGAAATTCAGGTTCTGTGCGGCGTGCGCCATTATTGGCCCAGCGTTGTTCCCGGGTAGGAGAGGGACTCGGCGGCATTGTGAATGTAAGCTCAGTTGGTAGAGCATATCGTTTGCAACGGCCAGGGTTGTGGGTTCAATTCCCACGGTTGGGGGGCAATTATGAAAAATAAATAACTTGTCTGCCACTCACTAACTGTAAGTCCGCTTCTGGATAAGAGCCGTTCTGCTAAATGAGGACGAAATGTGTAACTGTTATAAACGCTATTATCAACGAGTTTAAAACTCCTATCTATCAACTTAAAAATAGATGTATGGGTTAATTGAAGCAGCAGTCTGCTAACCTGGCATGCCCTCTCCTCATCTATCTCTCTCTCTACTATCATTCTCCAGTCTCTGTCTCTATCTCTCACTGTCTCTCTGTCTATGTCTGTCTTTCTCGGTGGTCTGTCTGTCTGTCTCTGTTCTCTGTCTCCGGTCATCAGTCTCTGTCTCGGTCCTCGGTCCTCTTTCTCTGTCTCTGCTCTGTCTCTCCTCTAGATGTTTGGTATCATGACGCAGCACTCCTCTACCCTGCTGAATGGAATGAAACAGCAGGCAGATAAAGACCAGGCCATCGACCGAAGTGAGTGTGAGTCCTGACCTCTGAACCTCTGACTTTTCACTGTAATATAATTGTTTTGGTTTGTTAACAAAAAATAGGAACACCGCTGTGCAGCGATTACAGGCTGTGTCTTTGCACACGCCTGGGATAAAATGTGCATATTTATTATTATATATATATTATCTATATCAACAATATTAGATGGTATTTGCACATTATTATTTTATCATTATGTGGAAGGAAAATGTGGTCCTTGTCCTCCGTCAAACACACACGTACTTTCAGAGTTTTTTGTAGAATTCAGATATGATCTTTATTTACAATCAATTATAGCCGAGGTGGGTCGCAGAGCATCTCCTAACTTTCACCTTTCAGCTCTCAGTTTTATTTACAGTCAATGTGTCCATACATTTTAGCTTTAATCCCTCCCGCTTGGGTTCCTCAACCCTACTGTCTCCAGTTTTTTACTTCTTGACCCGCCTCCTTTGACGCTCCGCCGCACTTCCTTCCTTAATGGCGCGGTAACTGACTTCCCTCCCTTCTAGTTCCGCGTGTCTGGAAAACAATGTGGTTGTGGGACCAATGCCCTGTCATGTAAAAATATAACAGCCCTGTCATGCAAAAAATAAACAAGCACTGTCATTCAAAAATAACAGAGCCCTTTCATGGCTCCAGTTCTGACCTCCCAAGAACTATCAATCGATACTAGACAAGGTAGGTTTTCATAATCAATTGTCAAACATATACCAGACTTCCTCCATCTCTACTTCCGTCAGTCCAAAAACGGCCCAGCTCGTCATGTTGTGATCAACCATGTTTATTCCCTGAACTCTGTTCAACCCCTTCTGCTCTCGTCCAGGACTATGCCTAAGGAGAGAGGCAAAAAGTGCATTATTCTCAGTTGGTTCAGTCTACTGATAAGGGTCTTGATCGAGTGGAATCAGAGAGGAAGAGGAGGAGCTGAAGAGAGAGAAAACAGTTTACTGAGTCGCTTTAAAAGAGTCCACACTATAGTTTGTGTGGATGTGGTCAGTAGTTTGTTGGCAGTCGTGTTGATGTGGCTGGGGTCAGTAGTTGTGGGTCAATAGTTGTGTGGTCAGTAGTTGTGTGGACGTGGTCCAGTTGGTGTGGTCAGTATTTGTGTTGGATGTGGTCAGTCGTTGTGTGGATGATGGTCAGCGTCGTTGTGGTTCAGTCGTTGTGGTCAGTAGGTGTGTGGTTGTGGTCAGTCGTATGTGGTGATTGTGGTCATAGTTGTGTGTATGTGGTCAGATCGGTTTGTGGTCAGGATCGTGTGTGGTGTGTGGTCAGTAGTTGTGGTGGAAGTGGATGTGGTCAGTTGGATGTGGATCAGTAGTTGTGTGGTTGTTGTCAGCCTATTTGTGGTCTCTAGTAGTTGGGGGGTGTGGTTCCGTAGTGTGTGGTCAGTGGGTGTTGGTCAGGTGTTTGTGGTCAGTATTGTGTGTCAGAGTCGTTGTGTGGTTGTGTGTCAGTAGTTGTTTGGTCAGTGGTTTTGATTTGTGAGCCAGTAGAGTAGTTGTGTAAGCTGTGGTCAGTAGTTGTGGTCAGTAGTTGTGGTGGTTGTGGTCAGTATTGTGTGGTCAGGTCGTTGTGGGGATGTGGTGAGTCGTTGTGGTCATGTCGTTGTGGTCAGTAGTTGTTGTGGATGTGGTCAGTCCGTTGTGTAATTGTGGTTGTTTGGTTGCAGGCTCTTTGGCCCATAATTATTGGTATCAGTGGCCACCACAGCACAGCCTTCCGTGTGGTTATAGTAGACTCTTCGAACAAACCTCTCCAGTACCCCTTCGTCTTCCAACGTCAAGAAGATGCTCAAGTTTGACATTGTGTATAAACGCACCTGTCTCCTCCTAATCCGGTGTGATGAGATCACACAAACACACAACACACACAGCACACACACACCACAACACCGAAGCAAGTGTTGTTCTTTTTTAATCAAATAAAGGGATATAGACTTTTAAATGAAGGTTTCTCTTATTCTCCTCTATCCTCCTTCTCCACCAGCGTTGTTCCCCTGCACGCAGTCCAATCTTGGAGAAGATGAAGTTTTCTTTCTTCCCGACTTCCAGTGACAGACTCTTCTTTCTTTACGCCTCGCTGGCTAAGTATAAAATCTGACTCGGGGTCATGGGAAACACAACTGGTAAAAACGTTTTCTTAATTGTAGTGAAAATATTCTGAATTTATATATTGAACAAAAATATAAACTTGCCAACATGCAAAAATGTGTTTTCCAACGATTTTAACTGAGGTTACAGTTCATCATAAGGGAAATCATTCAATTGAATCTTAAATTTTTTTTGAAATTTCACATGCCTGCGCAGTGGGCGCAGCTATGAGGTTGGGCCTGGGATGGCATAGGCGCCACCCAATGGGGAGCCAGGCCCAGCCAATGATAACGATTCTTCCCCCACAAAGGGGCTTTTACTTTACAGACAGAAATACTCCTCAGTTTTCACCAGCTGTCCGTGTGGTCTGGGTCGCAGACGATCCCGCAGGGTGGAGATTCTGGGCTGGTGTGGTTACACTGTGGGTCTGCTGTTGTAAAGGCCCATTTGGACGATTGGTCACAGTTCTCTAACACAAACGTTGGAGGCGGTTTATGGTAGCAGAAATTGACATTAAACTTCATCTGGCCAAAAAGTGCTCTGGTGGACATTCCTGCCTGCATGCCAATAGGCAGACGCTCGCTCAAAAAAAGTTAAGACATCTGTCTGTGTTATTGTGTGACAAAACTGCACATTTTAGAGTGGATTTTTATTTGTCCACAGCACAAGCTTGCACCCTGTGTAATGATCATGCATGTTTAATATCAGCTTCTTGATATGCCACCACATGTTGTGTGTAGTGGCTAGGATTTATGGCAAAGGAGAAATGCTCACTAACAAGGATGGGTAAACGATTGTGTACAAAAACTTTTGAGGAAATCAGCTTTTTGTTGTAGGTATGGAACATTTGGGATGTTATTTCAGATCATGAAACATGGGAACAATTTTTACATGTTGCTTTTATATCCTTGTTTCAGTATATCTTGTTTAGGAAACCTATGTTTGTTAATGTATGGGTGAGGCAGGTGAAACGGAGCAAAGTGATGGCAGGCCACAAGAACTGAGAAATGAATGATTTACTAAAACAAAAGTAAACCCATAAAAAACCCCTCCACGAAAGGGAAAGCAGCCCAACAGCTAAACCAAAACCACGTAAAACAAGGGAATAAACGAAAAAAACCCCAGGGGGGAAAAACCCGGGTCATTAAAAGGGAAAAAAATAAGCATAAGGGGGAAACGGGTGTGAATAAAAAAGAAAAAGACTAGTGTAACACCGAAACATCGTCGGTGGCAACTAGTACTCCGGTTTACGCCCAACGTCAAAGCCTGCCCGACAAAGGGGGGGGGCAGCCCCCGGCTGTATTCATGACGTAAAAGCTCCAGCCGTGGGGTCGACACCGGCCTCGGGACGGCCCGGAGGCGCGGAGCAGGGCGATTTGGATGACGACGATGGAAAACCCTTAACAAGGGGGGTCCCAGGAGGCCCTCCTGGGAACCCAAACTCTGGTTTCCCCCGGACCGTACCCCTCCCCTCCACGGAAAAACTGGGAGGCCTTTCCCCCCCGAAACCCCCAAATCCGAATGGAACGGCCCGAGGGACGCCTGCTCCCTCGAAGGGGGGGGGGGGGGGGGTCCAAAGGGGCGGAGGGAAACCCCCCCGCACCTCAGACTCCTGGAGCACCAGCTACCCCCAGCCCAGGGAGACACAAAGGGAAAGAGGGGGTTAAAACGGTAATCAGGAGAGGGTTTTAAATATAACAAAACCTCGTTCAAACCCCCTCAGGGCTTTTAAAAGGGCCCCACAAAACCGGGCCCAAACCCGCTTTCCCCCGGGAGGGGAGAAGGGGGAGGTTTCGGGTCGGGGAGCCGAAACCCCGGTCCCCCGGGGGCCCTACACCGGGCCTCAATGCGGTGGGGGTTTGGCCAACTCGCCTTTTTTCTCCTTTTATCCCTTGCAGGCTCCCTGGAAGCGTACCCTGTCTCCTTTTGGCGCCGAAACCATTCATTTCCCCCCAGGTGCCTCGATTGGCTTTGATGGGCCCGGACCGGGTTTGGAACCTAGTACACACTGAAGGGAGAACGGTTTATGGGGGGGGGTTTGGGGGAGGGAAAATTTTTGGGGGCCATCTCGCCCAGGGGGGGTGTAAAATACCAATCTCCCTGCCGGTCCGGGCAATATGATCCCCAGAAACCCCCCCATCCTGGTTTTTCTCTCTCCCCACCTGGCCCCTTCTCTCAGGGTGAAACCCTGAGTTCACTGACCGAGAACCCCCCGATGGTCCCTGAACCCTTCCAGACCCCTTTATTTAAACTGGGGACCCCGTCCCAAAACTATTCCCTCAGGTACCCCATAAGGGGCCTAAGCGTTTTAAACCGGGCCCCCGCGGTTCCCGTAGGGGAGTAGGGGAAAAGGGCAAAAAAATAGATAACAGGGGCCTTAGAAAACCGATCCACAAAAACCCGGATCGTGGTGTTAGCTTGTGACGGGGGAAGATCCGTATCAAAGGGCCCCGATGGGGGTGACCACCCGGGCCTTTTGGGGGAAAGGGGGTTTGTAAAATTTTCCCCCCTAATCCCAAAATGTAACCCCCCGGGGGCAAAACCCTTTTTGGGGAAAATTTTTCTTCAAAAAAATTTTCCCCCACTTTTTAAAAGGGGAAAAAAACGGCCCCCTTTTTGGGGAAACCCGGGGGGGTTTGGAAAAAAACCCCAAAACCCCTTTTTTGGGGGGGGTTTTCCCCCCCCAAAATTGGGGGGTTTTGGCCCCGGAAGCTAGTTTTCCCAAAAAAAAAAACCCCACAACCCCGGGCCTTTTTAACCGGGACCCTTTAAGGGAAATTTTTGGGGAAATTTTCCCAAAATTTTTTTTTACCCCGAAGTTTTTTAACTTTTCGGAATTTTAAAAAAACCCCCTTTTTCCGGAAAACCCCTTTTTTGGGGGAAATTTTTTAACCCCAAAAAGGGGCCTGGGCCCCAACCCTTTTTAAACGGCCCCGTTTACAATTAAGTTTCCCAAATTTAAATTTTAACCGGGTCCCAAAATTTTCAGTTCCGGGGAAAATTTTTGGGTTTTAAAACCGTTTTAAAAAAAATGTTTATGGCCCAAAAAATGGGGTTAAAACCCCGTTAAAGGGGGGGTTTTTGCCCCTTTTTAAAAACCCCCATCTATTTTTTCACTGGGGAAGGGAAAAAAACCCCACCCGTTTGGAACCCCAAAGGGCACCCCAACAGGACGTTTTCCCGGGGGGCCCCCGGGGGTGACGTGGCCCCGCACAGGGGAAAAACCCAATACCCACCCTGGGGGGGAACCCCCTTTAAGGCCCCCGTTCTCCTTTCCCCCCCTCAACCCCGGGCCCCGGGGGGGGAAATTTTCGGCCCCCGGGTTTTTAGGGAGTTCGGGCCCGGGTTTTTCCCCAAAATGGCAAACCTTTTCCCCAATTTTTTCCCCCATGTACAGGGGCCCCCCTTTTTCCCTCCCGGGTTTTGGGGCCGAAAAAGGGGGTTTTTTGGGGTTTTTAAAAGTCCCAACCCCCTTTTTTTCCGTTTCGTTTTTTTAATGGGTGTCCCTGGCCCCTTAAAAAAAAACTTTTTTAAATAAACAACCCCCCCCTTTTAAAAACCCCCCCCTTTTTTTGGGGGTTTTATTTGGGGCCCCCCCTGAAAGTTGGTGAATTTTCCCCCCCCAACCCGTTTTAAACCCCCCGTTTTAAAAAGGGTTTTTTGGGACCTTTTAAAACCCCTTTTTAAACGCCAATGTTTTCCCCCAAAAAAAAATCAAATTTATTTTAAGGATTTCGCAGGGGAAATTTTGGGGGGTTTTTTTCCCCCCAAAATTTTCCCCCTGAAATTGGGGTTTTTCCCTCCAAAGGCCTCCGCCCAAGTGCTACGTTGTAGAAAGGCACATTTGTGCTCGGAAACTAGAATGGGGGGGGGTTCCTGCCCCGTAAGGCCAAACTGACACCGGCCGGGCCGTTTAGGTCAGCTTTGGCCCTGTAGCGCCTTAAAGGCTGGTTACATGCTCCCCCGCCCAGGGACCCAGGGCTGAAAATGGTCCCCCGGTAGGAGGGGTTTCCCCCTGGGTGTCCCTTTTCTTCCGTCAAATGGGGGGGGTGGCACCCTTCCCAAGGTCCCCATTAAGATGTTTTACGCACATTGTCGGTGCTGGTTAAGCCGCCGTTTTTCACGTAAGTGGGGGTTTTGAGGGTACCACGCTTTTCCCTCCTTTTTGGAGGACCCCCTGGGAAAATGTAAAACCTTGGCCCAAAGGGGAAAAGCGGACCCAAAAAAATCAAAAAATAAACCTTTGCGTAACCTGCCCTTTGGAATTGGTACTGTCCAGACGGTCACTTCCCTTTTTTGGAAATTTTAAAAGGGCCTTTCAAAACCAAATTTTTAAAATCCGCCCGTTAAAACAGTCCTACTTCAACTGGCCTGCCCCCTTTTTTTAAAAGGTTCTTTAAATTTATTTTCCCAAAGGAGTTATTTTCGTTAAATTTACGGGGGAAAGCCTTTTTCCTGTAGTTTTAAACCCAAATTTTTTCCCGAATTCAATTCAGCGGTGAAAAGGGAACCCTTTTTTCCCGGCAACGTTCCCTGGCCCCTGGTAATGTCCGTTTTCCCCCCTTTTAGGCCATTACCGCCTGGGCCTTTGGTTTGGGGGAAATGACCTTGAAAAATTGTAAACCTTTTGTTAATTGGTTTCATTCTCATGAACTAACCCGGGACAAACCCCTTTTTATTATTTAAAAGGGAAACCCCTGTTTTACAAAATCCCGGAAATTCCCTACCTTGGTTCCCTTTTTTCCTTCGTTAAACCCCGTAGTTCCCCGTAGTTTTTACAGCCTTTCGGCGGTCCCGTTTTTTTTGTTCCTACCGATTGCAGCACCGTTTTTCCTAGACTTTTTTACACACACTTATTGCCGACCCCCGGAAAAACCTTTTAGTTTAAATTTGATTACCCCTTTAAGACCGTTTGGTATATTTTAAAAACCGAAAACCTGTTTAAGGGCCCAATATATTTTTAACACCCAAAATTGATTGGCTTAACCTCCCAATAACCCCGTTTTCGGTTTCCACCTTTTTTAAAGGGCAGGGGCAAAAACCCCCCCCGGGGCATTTTCCCCCCGGGGTTTTTCTGGGACCCCTTTTCCCCCCCCCCCAAAACCCGGGGGGAAAAAAACCCTTTTGGAAAATTTTTAAAATTTTTTGGGAAAATTTTTTTCGGGTTACATTTAATTTTAAAAACCGGTTCCCCACTTTTAATCCCCGCAAGACGGCCCGGTTATGTTTTCCTTTATTTCCCCTTTTACAGGCTATTTATGCGCCTTTCCCTTTTTGGGGGGGAAAAAATGGCACTTTTGGTTTAAAAGGGTCTCAATCTCCATCTCGGGAGCAAACCTTAAATTTTTATTAGATGAAAGGACCGTTTTACATTTCCAACCATACCCCAGAGGGGGGTCCCTTTTCCCATTAGTATTGGCATTGTTTTTCCAGTGTCTTTTTTTCAGGACGTTTGGGGTCCCGTTGGAACTTACCCCTTTCCCCGCCGTTTTCTAATTTTTCCCTTTACAGATTGGTGGGCCCGAAGTTTCCGGGAAGAATTTTACCAAATGGTTTGGATCTGGACTTTGAAGACCAGCCTTGAGAAATTTTGTGGCCCTGCAAACCTCCTTATTGTGAAGGGGAAATTTAATCAAAAACTCATGAACTTTAAAACAATAAAAACACCTCGTTCCGGCCTTTAATACCTTACCCCCTTGGGGCCATTGGGGGCCTTTTTCTTTGGGGGCCTTTGCCCGCTCCCCAACCCGATGCTCTCATGAAAAATTTTTTGGAATTAAACTAAATTTTTGGGAAATATTTAAGGCTCTGTTGTTGATCCCGTGGTATTTTTTTTCTTTTATTCCCCCCCCCAAAAAAATTTTTTAAAAACCCCGGGGGGGGAAGGGGGGTTTTGGGGGGTTTTAAAAAAAAAAAGGGGGGGGAAAATTTTTTTTTCCCGGGTTTTTCCCCCCCCCCTTCCCCCCTTTTAAAAAAAAAGGGGGGGTTTTGGGGGGGCCCCCAAAAAAAAAAAACCCCCTTTAAAAGGGGGGCCCAAAAAAGGGAACCCCCCCGGGGGAAAAGGGGGGTTTTTTTTGGGGGAAAAAAAATTTTTTAAAAAAAAAAAACCAAAAACCCTTTTTTAAAAACCCCAAAAAGGGTTTTTTTTTAAAATTTTTTAAAAAAACCGGGGTTTTTTTTTTTTTGGGGGGGGGGGAAAACCCCTTTTTTTTTTAAAAACCCTTTTTTTTTTTAAAAAAAAAACCCCCCCCCCCCCCCCCCCCCCCCCCCCCCCCGGGGGAAATTTTTTTTTTTTTTTTTTAAATTTTAAACCCCCCTTTTTTTATTTTTTTTTTAAAAAAAAAAAAAAAAAACCCCAAAAAAAAAATTTTTTTCCGTTTTAAAAAAAGGGAAATTTTTTTTTAAAAAAAAAAAAAAACCCCCCCAAAAAAAAAAAAAAACCCCCCCCCCGGGGAAAAAGGGGGTTTTTTGTTTTTTTTTTTTTTAAATTTTTTAAAAAAGGGTTTTTGTTTTTTGGGGTTTTTTTTTTTTTTGGGGGGGGGAAAATTTTTCCCCCAAAAAAAAAATGGGCGGCCCCCCCTTTTTTTTTTTTAAAAAACCCAAAAAAAAAATTTTTTAAAAAAAAATTTCCCCCCAAAAAATTTTTTAAAAAAATTTTTTTTTTTAAAACAACCCCCTTTTAACCCTTTATTTTTTTTTTAAAAAACCCCCCCTTTTTTTTTAAAAATTTCCCTTTTAAAAAACCCTTCCCCCCCTATTTTTTTACCATCCCCAAATTTTTTCCCTTTTTTTTCCCCCCCTTTTTTTTTAAAAAAAAAAAAGGGGCCAAAAATTTAAAAAAATTTTTTTAAAAAAAAATTTTTTTAAAAAATTTTTTTTTGGGCCCGGGGGGGGGCCCCCCCAAAAAAACCCAAAATTTTTTTCCTTTTTTTTAAAAAAACCCAAAAGGGGTTTTTAAAATTTTTTTTCCCCGGGAAAAAATTTTTTTTTTTTTAAGGGGGGGGGGAAAAAGGGGGGGGAAAAGGGGGGGAAAAATTTTTTCCCCAAAAAATTTTAAAAAAGGGAAAATTTTTTTATTTTGGGTGGAAAAATTTTTTTCCCCCCCAAAAAAAAAAATTTTTTCCCCCTTTTTTTTTACCTTTCCCCCTTGGCAAATTTTTTTTTTTTTGGGGAAAAAAAATTTTTTTTGGGAAAAATTTAAATTTTTTAAATTTTTTTTTTTCCCCCCCCCCCAAAAAACCCCCAATTTTGGGGAAAAGGGCCCAAAAAGGGGGGGGCCCCAAAACCCCCAAAGGGGGAAAAAAAAAAAAAAAACCCCCCCAAAAAAACCCCCCCCCAAAAAATTTTTTTAAAACCAACCCCCAAAAAAAATTTTTTTTTTTTTTTTCCCCCCCCTTTTTTTTTATTTTTCCCCAAAAAAAAAATTTTTTTTTTTTTTTTTTTTAAAAAATTTTTTTTTCCCTTTTAAAAAGGGGGTTTTTTTTAAATTTAAAAAATTTTTTTTAAATTTTTTTAAAAAAAATTTTTTAAAAAAAAATTTTTTTGGGGGGGGAAAAAAATTTTTTTATTTTTTGGGGGGGCCCAAAACCCCCCCCCTTAAAAAAAAATAAAAGGTTTTTTTCCTTTTTTAAAAACCCCCAAAACCCCCCCCTTTTAAAAAATTTTTTTTTGGGGGGGGGGGGGGGGGGGGGGGGGGGGGGGGGGGGGGGGGTTTTTTTGGGGGGGGGGGGGGGGGGGGGAAACCCTTTTTTTCCCCCTTTTTTTGAAAAAAATTTTTTTGGGGGGGTTTTTTTTAAAAAAAAAAAAAATTTTTGGGGGTTTTTTCCCCCCCTGGGGAAAAAACAAAAAACCCCCAAAAAAAATTTTTTAAAAAAACCCCCCGGGGGGTTTTTTTTTCCCAAATTTTTTAAAAAAAAAAATTTGGGGGAACCCTTTTTTTGGGGGGGAAAAACAAATTTTTTTTTTCCCCCTTTTTTTCCCCCTTTTTTTCCTTTTTGGGTTTTTGGGGTTTAAAAAAATTTTTTAAAACCCAAAAAAAAAAATTTTTAAAAAAAAAAATTTAAAGAAAAAAAAAAATTTAAAGGAAAAAAAAAAAAATTTTAAAAAAAAAAAAAAGGGGGGGAAAAATAAAAAAAAAAGGGGTTTTAAAAAAAAAGGGGGAAACCCCCTTTTTTCCTTTGGTTTTTTTTTTTTTAAAAAAAAATTTGAAAAAATTTTTTGGGGTTTTTAAAATTTTTTTTTTTAAAATTTTTTAAATTTTTTTTTTTTTTTAAAAAAAAATTTTTAAAAAAACCCCTTAAAGGGGGTTTTTTAAAAAAAAACCCCCCCCCTTTTTTAAAAACCCCCGGGAAAGGGGGGGCCCCCCCGGGGTTTCCTTCCCCAATTTATTTTCCCCCCCCCCTTTTTTTTTTAAAATTTGGGAAATTTTTTTTGGGGGTTTTTTTTTTCCCCTTTTTTTTTTTAAAAATTTTTTTTTCCTTTTGGTTTTTCTGGGGTTTTTTGGGGGAAAGGGTTGCAAAAAAAAAAAAGGGAAAAAAAACCCCCCAAAAAAGGGGGCCCCCGGGGGGGGGGGTTTTTTTTTTTTTTTTTTTAAAGGGGGGCCAAAGGGGAAAATTTTTTTTTGGGGAAAAAAATTTTTTTAAAAAAAATTTTTTTTTTCCCCCCCTTTAAAAATTTTGGGGTTAAAGGGGGCCCCCCAAAAAATTTTCCGGGGTTTTTTTTTTTTTTAAAAAAATTTTTTTTTTGGGGGGCCCCCTTTTTTTTTAAGGGAAGTTTTTTTTTTTTTTTTCTAAAAAAGTTTGGGGGGGGCTCTGCCCTTTTTTTTTAAAGGGCCCAGCCTGACAAAAGGGTTTTGGGCATTCCCCGGGGAAAAATACCCTATGGTTATAAAAGGTTTTCCCTTTTTCTTAAAGCCCCCCTTTTCGGAAGGGTTTATGGGTTTTGGAAACGGGGGTTTTTTGGGGGAAGGGGGTGCATCAATTTTTTTTTTTCCCGGTTTTGAGGGGATCAGGGGTTTTTGGATTGTTCTTTAAAAATTAGCAAGGAAATCCCAATTTTTATGTTTTTTTAAGAACCCTTTCCCCGCCCGGGCCTGAAACCTGGCCCCGAAATTATTTTTTTCCCCAAAAACTTTGGTCAAAAAATTTTTTCCCAATTTTCTTTTTGGGGTCTTTTTTTTTAATTTTTAGAAGGTTTTGGTGGGGGCCGGTTTTGCTTTTTGGGGGGTTTTTCCCCCCCAGAAATTTTTGGGTCAGGAGTTGGCCCCGTGAAAACTGGGCCGTCCCATCTTTTTATTTGGGGGGGCCGACCGGGCCCAACCCGGGGAAATGTAATGCCTTTGGGCCCGTGTTAAATTTTTTAAAACCCAAACCCCCCCTTTAAAAAAAAAAGGGAGGGGAAAAATTTTTTAAAAAAAGGGTTTTTTGTTTTGGTGTTTTTTGGCCATAAGTTTTTTGGTTTTGGCACCGAATTGAACCCCCCCTTCCCCTCCCGCCCCCCAAAAGGGGGTGCCTCTCCCTTTTTTTTTTCCCCCGAAAAAACATTTTTTGTCCCGGGTTTGGGGAATTGTTTCCCCGGGGGGCCCGGGCCTGTCCCCCTTTTAGGGGTTGTAGGTTTGGGTAACTTTGGGTCGGAAATTTTTTGGGTGGGGTTTTCCCCGGGCCCGGGTGGAAAGGGGGAGGGCTGACACGGCCCCCCCGGGGGCCCCCCTTTAGGATCAGAAAATTGTCATGTATTCCCCGCCCCGGGGATTCCCGGGGGGGGTCCCTTTCCCCCCAAAAAGGGCCTCCCGGGGGGGGTTTGGGGCCCCAAAATGTTTTTTTGTTCCTCCCAATATGGGATCCCGTCCCCCCCTCCCCCACCCCTGTAATTTTTTTCCCAATTGGGGGCTGGCTTTTGGGGTTCGGGCATGTTGGAAAGTCCATTTTGGTTTGGGAAAAACCCTCACCTTCCCTTCCCTTCCTTTTGGGGGTTAGGA
>JAGTTL010000924.1:0-22012 GCA_036851935.1 Coregonus suidteri
ATCATGGCGAGTTGTTGTTGCTGCTGCTGGAACTGCTGCTCATGCTCATCGGTTTCCATGTCGGGGAAAGTGTGCGCTGAGTCCATAATGGTCAGATCGTACTGTCACGGTTCAGACAGACGACCAGAGGACCACAATTGCGTCACACCAGAAAGGTTTATTAAAACTTAAGGGAAAAGGGAAGTAGGGAGTGAATGCAGGCTCCAGGGGTAACAGGGATCCATCCAATGTGCTGGGTCTGTGCCCCCCCCCAGTGGCAGCGATGCGTCCTATGAAGCCGGAGGTGGGTGGTCCAGAAGTCCTGGGGGGGGGAGACACAGACACAACAGGGCGGAATGAAACAAGGCAGCAGTACAGTTCAAGGGAAATCCAAAATACGTAGTAGCAAGGCAGAAGGCTGGTCAGAGTTACCGGGATTGAAGAGTAGTCAGGAGTCGTTATGGCAGAAGCAGGTCTGGATCTCCTGGGGCAGAAGAGTATCCAAAAATCAGGCAGGTCCGGGGTCACAAAACCAGGGTGAGCAGAAAGCGCGAGCAAACAGGTTCCCGGGTGTGAGCTTTGCAGACGATCTGACACCGGAGAGCTGAAAGACAGGGCCTTAAATACTGGGAGAGGTAGTGGGTAATGCAGCGCAGCTGGCAGAGTAATTAGAGCAGAGCAGAGCAGGGACAGGTGGAGCTAGTTAGGCTGAGTAGAGAGAGTGGTGAGCAGAGTGGAAGAAAATTAAGTGGTAACCCGGTGGAGTGAGAGGCTCATGACAAACATTACTGTATTAATATGCACACACAGTCACAGGGTGTAACTACTACTAGCAGTAGACTCCCCTCACAGGTAGATGCTCCAGTTTTCACAATACGATGTGTATGTGCACCGACAGTAGTTTGTAAACTAACACTCAGAATGCTTAATTATAGCTATGGCGAGTTTGACCGAATTCCAGCCTTGGTCTGAGTGATGTTTTCGTGGCGCTCTCACAGAACTATAAGTGAAACACAATAAAAGTTTACACCCTGGGTGTGTGACTGGTCTCTATTTGTAGATGGGAGGTGTAGGGTATCCCATGAGATAGCAGGGATACTTCATATGACCTCATATCCTGTCTTAGTCCTGACCTGACCACAATACAACCCTAAAACGACCCAGGATTGACGCCATTGGTCTGCCCTGCACCGATGTCACAATAACAAGCAACACAGTATTATGAGTGTATGTGGATGACTGTTGGGAGTTATTGATAAACACTTAACATGACGTTCCATCTTATGTCCCTCTCCCCTGATAGGGACAACAGAATACAGCCAGACCAATCACAATTATCGCTATTTTTTCCTCACTTTTAATATGACGATAGCAGAGAGCCTGACCAATCACAATGTTCCCTCTCTCTCCTCTCTTCTGATAGGTCAAAAGCTGAGAGCCTGTCCAGTCACAATGAGGCAGAGCTACAGAGACGATGTGAGGAGAGACAGCAGGAGATCGACCACATGCAGGAGTTGCTCGGAGACCAAGATACAACTCCTGCAGGAGGTACACACACACACACACACACTCACACACACACACACACACACACACACACACACACACACACACACACACACACACACACACACACACACACACACACATATACACAAACACACATATACACACACACACACACACACACACACACAACACACACACACACTGTTAAAAACGTTGGTTGTGTTCTTTTGTTGAGATGAAATGAGTTGTTATATTATTAGATCAGCTTTAAACACACAGACTGACATCCAGACCTTTTCATGTGTTTCCTCCAGGAGGCCCGAGCTAGCGAGATGTGAGGCTGGGAGGATGGCCTCCCTGGCTAGGTCGAGCTCCCAGACCCTCTTGGAGGACTTGGAGGGACAGGCCAGAGGAGGAGGAGAGCCCCCAGACCCCGTCTAACCACCCCCATCACACACCAACAGAGACAGGTACACACACGCTATATGGTCAATTCGCGCCAGATTTGAACCAGTGACATAAAAAAGCTGTAATTCCACACCTTCACACTCTTGGAGAAAAGCCTAGGACTCCTAGAAGTCCAAAACTTAGCCCCACTATATCTATGATACTGACCTCTCTCTCTCTCCTTCAATTCAATTCAATTTAAGGGCTTTATTGGCATGGGAAACGTATGTTAACATTGCCAAAGCAAGTGAAGTACATAGTAAACAAAAGTGAAATAACAATAAATATTAACAGTAAACATTACACGCAGAAGTTCCAAAAGAATAAAGAGACATTTCAAATATCATATTATGTGCAAATAGTTAAGGTACAAATGGGAAAATAAATAAACATAAATATGGGTTGTATTTACAATGGTGTTTGTTCTTCACTGGTTGCCCGTTTCTTGTGGCAAACAGGTCACAAATCTTGCTGCTGTGGTATTTCACCCAGTAGATAAGCGAGTTTATCAAAATTGGGTTTGTTTTCGAATTCTTTGTGGATCTCTGTAATCTGAGGGAAATATGTGGTCTCTAATATGGTCATACATTTGGCAGGAGGTTAGGAAGTGCAGCTCAGTTTCCACCTCATTTTGTGGGCAGTGTGCACATAGCCTGTCTTCTCTTGAGAGCCAGGTCTGCCTACGGCGGCCTTTCTCAATAGCAAGGCTATGCTAAACTGAGTCTGTACATAGTCAAAGCTTTCCTTAAGTTTGGGTCAGTCACAGTGGTCAGGTATTCTGCCACTGTGTAACTCTCTGTTTAGTAGGGCAAATAGCATTCTAGTTTGCTCTGTTTTTTTGTAAATTCTTTCCAATTTGTCAAGTAATTATCTTTTTGTTTTCTCATGATTCGGTTGGGTCTAACTGTGTTGTTGTTGTTGTCCTGGGGCTCTGTGGTGTCTGTTTGTGTTTGTGAACAGAGCCCCAGGACCAGCATACTTAGGGGACTCTTCTCCAAGTTCATCTTTCTGTAGGTGATGGCTTTGTTGTGGGAAGGTTGGGAAAATCGCTTCCTTTTAAAGTGGTTATATAGAATTTAACGGCTCTTTTTCTGGATTTTGATCATTAGCAGGTATTTGCCTAATTCTGCTCTGCATGCATTATTTGGTGTTTTTTCGTTGTACACAGAGGGATATTTTTGCAGAGTTCTGCGTGCAGAGTCTCATTTGGTGTTTGTCCCATTTTGTGAATTATTGGTTTGGTGAGCGGGACCCCAGACTCACAACCATAAAGGGCAAAGGGTTATGTAACTGATTCAAGTATTTTTAGCCAGATCCTAATTGGTATGTCAAATTTTATGTTCCTTTTGATGGCATAGAAGGCCCTTCGTGAAGCCATCGTTCACAGCTTTGTGGAAGTTACCTGTGGCGCTGATGTTTAGGCCGAGGTATGTATTGTTTTTTGTGTACTCTAGGCAACGGTGTCTAGATGGAATTTATATTTGTGGTCCCTGCAACTGGACCTTTCTTGGAACACCATTATTTTTGTTCTTACTAAGATTTACTGTCAGGGCCCAAGTCTGACAGAATCTGTGCAGAAGATCTAGGTGCTGCTGTAGGCCCTCCTTGTTGGTGACAGAAGCACCAGATCATGAGCAAACAGTAGACATTTGACTTCAGATTCTAGTAGGGTGAGGCCGGGTGCTGCAGACTGTTCTAGTGTCCTCGCCAAATCGTTGAGACATATGTTGAAGAGGGTGTGGCTTAAACTGCATCCCTGTCTCACCCCACGGCCCTGTGGAAAGAAATGTGTGTGTTTTTTGCCAATTTTAAACCACACACTTGTTGTTTGTGTACATGGATTTTATAATGTCGTTGTTTTTTCCCCCAACCCCGCTTTCCATCAATTTGTATAGGCAGACCCTCATGCCAAATTGAGTCAAAAAGCTTTTTTTTGAAATCAACAAAGCATGAGAAGAAGACTTTGCCTTTGTTTTGGTTTGTTTGTTTGTCGATTAGGGTGTGCAGGGTGAATACGTGGTCTGTCGTACGGTAATTTGGTTAAAAAGCCAATTTGACATTTGCTCAGTACATTGTTTTCACTGAGGAAATGAACTAGTCTGCTGTTAATGATAATGCAGAGGATTTTCCCAAGGTTGCTGTTGACGCATATCCCACGGTAGATATTGGGGTCAAATTTGTCTCCACTTTTGTGGGTTGGGGTGATCAGTCCTTGGTTCCAAATATTGGGGAAAGATGCCAGATCTAAGGATGATGTTAAAGAGATTCAGTATAGCCAATTGGAATTTGTGGTCTGTATATTTTATCATTTCATTTGAGGATACCATCAACACCACAGGCCTTTTTGGGTTGGAGGGTTTGTATTTTGTCCTGTAGTTCATTCAATGTAATTGGAGAATCGAGTGGGTTCTGGTAGTCTTTAATAGTTGATTAAAAGATTTGCGTTTGATCATGTATATTTTTTGCTGTTTGTTCTTTGTTATAGGGCCAAAAAGATTGGAGAAGTGGTTTACCCATACATCTCCGTTTTGGATAGATAGCTCTTCGTGTTGTTTTGTTGTTTAGTGTTTTCCAATTTTCCCAGAAGTGGTTAGAGTTTATGGATTCTTCAATTACATTGAGCTGATTTCTGACATGCTGTTCCTCTTTTTCCATAGTGTATTTCTGTATTGTTTTAGTGATTCACCATAGTGAAGGCATAGGATCAGGTTTTCTGGGTCTCTATGTTTTTGGTTGGATAGGTTTCTCAATTTCTTTCTTAGGTTTTTGCATTCTTCATCAACATTTGTCAATGTTGTTACTTTTCTTTGGTTTTCTGTTAGAGATTTTTAGATTTGATAGGGAAGCTGAGAGGTCAAATATACTGTTTAGGTTTTCTACTGCCAAGTTTATACCCTTCACTATTACAATGGAACGTTTTGTCCAGGAAGTTGTCGAAAAGGCATTGAATTTGTTGTTGCCTAATTGTTTTTTTTGGTAGGTTTCGACACTACTTTCCTTCCATCTATAGCTCTTCTTAATTAATCTCTCTCTCTCTCTCTCTCTCTCTCTCTCTCTCTCTCTCTCTCTCTCTCTCTCTCGCCTCTCTCTCTCTCTCTCTCTCTCCTCTCTCTCTCTCTCTCTCTCTCCCCCATCCTGTAGGGTGGTCGAGGAGCTGACCGGTGCTCTGCGCTGTAAGGAGGCTCTGATCACTGAGCTGAGTGGACAGAAGAGTGTCCTGACCCTGAGGGTGGGAGAGCTGGAGAGACAGGTAGAGGACCTCTCCTCCTCCCTGCTGCAGAAAGAGAGGGATGTAGAGGTATGTATCATCCCTGTTACACAAATGTATTGTATGTATTTGTATGTATTTGTCTGACTGAATTCCTGTAGTGTGTACAGGCCTGTAATAGCAGGAGCAAAGCTTCATACACAGGGTTTCTGGGATACCTCACCCTAGTCTCACCTATTCCTCACTCACTCATTAGACATAGCTCAACCCTTCCTAACCCTACTCACGCCTCCTTTAGCTATAGCTAACATGCTTTTCAAAACCTCACCCCTCCTCACCCATAATAGTCATTCTTCATCCGTATCTCCCCTGTACCCATATCTCCCCATGCCCCATATCTCCCCCCATCCCCATATCTCCCCCGTCCCCATATCTCCCCCATCCCCATATCTCCCCCGTCCCCATATCTCCCCTGTCCCCATATCTCCCCTGTCCCCATATCTCCCCCATCCCCATATCTCCCCCATCCCCATATCTCCCCCGTCCCCATATCTCCCCCATCCCCATATCTCCCCCATCCCCATATCTCCCCCGTCCCCATATCTCCCCAGTCCCCATATCTCCCCCTGTCCCCATATCTCCCCCATCCCCATATCTCCCCATGCCCCATATCTCCCCCATCCCCATATCTCCCCCGTCCCCATATCTCCCCCCATCATATCTCCCCATCCCCATATCTCCCCCATCCCCATATCTCCCTCGTCCCCCATATCTCCCCCTGTCCCCATATCTCCCCCCGTCCCCATATCTCCCCTGTCCCCATATCTCCCCCGTCCCCATATCTCCCACCATCCCCATATCTCCCCCGTACCCATATCTCCCCTGTCCCATATCTCTCCCCCGTCCCCATATCTCCCCATCCCCATATATCTCCCCTGTCCCCATATCTCCCCCATGCCCCATATCTCCCCTGTCCCCATATCTCCCCCGTCCCCATATCTCCCCCGTACCCATATCTCCCCCGTACCCATATCTCCCCCGTACCCATATCCCCCCCCCGTCCCCATATCTCCCCATGCCCCATATCTCCCCCATCCCCATATCTCCCCCTGTCCCCATATCTCCCCCATCCCCATATCTCCCCCCTCCCCGTATCTCCCCCATCCCCATATCTCCCCCATTCCCATATCTCCCCCGTCCCCATATCTCCCCCCAATTCCCCATATCTCCCCTGTCCCCATATCTCCCCCGTCCCCATATCTCCCCCGTACCCATATCTCCCCTGTCCCCATATCTCCCCCGTCCCCATATCTCCCCCGTCCCCATATCTCCCCTGTCCCCCATATCTCCCCCCGTCCCCATATCTCCCCATGCCCCATATCTCCCCTGTCCCCATATCTCCCCCGTCCCCATATCTCCCCCGTCCCCATATCTCCCCCGTCCCCATATCTCCCCCGTCCCCATATCTCCCCCGTCCCCATATCTCCCCCGTACCCATATCTCCCCATGCCCCATATCTCCCCTGTCCCCATATCTCCCCCGTCCCCATATCTCCCCCGTCCCCATATCTCCCCCCGTCCCCATATCTCCCCTGTCCCCATATCTCCCCTGTCCCCATATCTCCCCCGTACCCATATCTCCCCATGCCCCATATCTCCCCCATCCCCATATCTCCCCCGTCCCCATATCTCCCCCGTCCCCATATCTCCCCCCGTCCCCATATCTCCCCCTGTCCCCATATCTCCCCCGTCCCCATATCTCCCCCGTACCCATATCTCCCCCGTCCCCACACACGCAAACAACATGGAAACATATGGAAACACACCTGTTATAGCTAACACACGCAAACACACACATAGACACTCCTGTCAAAAAACACATAGCAACAAACCTATTTGTGTGTGTTCAAACCCACAGACCGCTACACTCAGGTTACTAAAGGTTTAGAAACATATTCACCAGGAAAACATTCAAAAATATACATTTTTCAATATCCTTTCGGTTGTCAAAAATCGAACTTTGTTATGATGGAATAATTGCATATGGTCAATTTTACCGCAAACAACTAAGAGTGTTGAAGAGCGAGGCTCAACTTCTCCGCTGTTTTGGTGCCCTGGCTACCACGTTGTGAACAGCGTGAAGCAATCCCGTGTACATGCGCCGATACTGTGTGTGACTGAGAGAGCGAAGTGTTGCATCTCGATCATCTCAATATCTGCGGTGCTGCTCGTGGCAAACGTCATTTCACTGAGTTGACCTTTAATGCTTTGATCTGTTTCAGAATCAATTAATTACATTTGTATTTACTGTAGCCTACCGTAACCCATGAAGCTAGTCCTGTTCAATCTACCAGTTGTGTTAAGTTGTGTTGTTGTGGCAGCAGGCAGAGTGGTAGTGTGATGCATTTTGTTGGACGACTGTCAACAGAACGCAGTATACTCTGCTACTCTCTGAATTATCTGATCTTCACTACAGCTGTTGTACAGCTTTTCTGAGAAGGAGATATTAATTACCCTCCGTGGGACTGATATCACCATTACTCAGACACACGCAACAACTTATTCACACACACACGCGCACACGCATACGCACACACACACACACACACACACACACACACACACACACACACACACACACACACACACACACACACACACATACACACACACCTAACTTTCTAAGCCACCTGTTTCTCTCTCCTACAGTTCTACCAGGAGGAGCTGGGCAGGGAGAGACTACGCATTGAGCAGGAGATGCAGGTAAGTGAATCCTGAAGTGAACACAGAAACTCACTCAAAGCTGGAATCCTTAACAGTGACACTGCCACGTCCGTTTGCGATATTACAACAACAAAGAAGTTACTGAAAACAACCAACACAGTGTTTTTCCCCCTCTGACATCATCGCGTGCACGATAAAAGAGCACAATATGTACTGCAATTTGTTTCACCATGCGGCAACACCGCGCTCCTCAGCTCGGCAACAGAAACAATAACAACGGTGGTGGGGCGGCTAGTGGACGGGCTAGGCCACTCCAGGACCTTAATGTGCTTCTTCTTGAGCCACTCCTTTTGTCACACCCTGGCTCTGGGGACACTTGTATGTTGAGCCAGGGTGTGAGTTTCCTTTGTCGATTCTAGTTGTTGTGTTTCTAGGTTGGCCAAAGTGGTTCTCAATCAGAGGCAACTAGTGTCAGCTGTTGCTGGTTGTCTCTGATTGGGAACCATATTTATTCAGTCTGTTTGCCACAGTGGGGTGTGGGATCTTGTTCCGTGTTGGTGTGTTCATTGTAACCAAGGACGTCACGTTATCGTTTTGTTGTTTTGTTCATGTATCATTAAATAAATAAGTATGTTCACCTTCCACGCTGCGCCTTGGTCCTCTGTTCCCGACGAACGTGACAGAAGATCCCACCATAACTGGACCAAGCAGCGTAAAGAGGAGAGAGGTTGGACGTTGGAGCAGTGGAGTAAGAGTCTCGACTGGGCCAAGCCAAGTGAAGAGCAGAGAGGTTGGACTTTGAAGCAGTGGAGTGAGTGTCTGGCTAGAGACATGGAGGCCTGGTCCAAGAGGAGAGCCGCCCAGACATTTTTTAGGGGGGGGCTCACGCCGTGGACGACGGGTTGGCAGAGGAGGCCGCCAGGTTACGGGGGCCACTGGTATTAAAGGGGAAGGAAAGTGTAGCGGCACACGCGAGAGGTACTGGGGTGTGTGTTACCAGTCCGGTCCGGCCCGTTCCTGATCCCCGCGTAGGGCCAGTGGTGTGTGTCCCCAGTACGGTCCGGCTTTTTCCTGTCCCTCGCATCGAGCCTGTGGTGTGTGTCGCCAGCCCGGTCCGGCTTGTTCCTGTCCCTCGCATCGAGCCTGTGGTGCGCGTCGCCAGCCCGGCCCGGCCTGTTCCTGCTTCCCGCACCAAGCCAATGGTGCGCGTCGCCAGCCCGGCCCGGCCTGTTCCTGCTTCCCGCACCAAGCCAATGGTGCGCGTCGCCAGCCCGGTCCGGCCAGTTCCTGCTCCCCGCACCAAGCCAGTGGTGCGCGTCGCCAGCCCGGCCCGGCCAGTTCCTGCTCCCCGCACCAAGCCAGTGGTGCGCGTCGCCAGCCCGGCCCGGCCAGTTCCTGCTCCACGCACCAAGCCAGGGTGCGAGTCGCCAGCCCGGCCCGGCCTGTTCCTGCTCCCCGCACCAAGCCAGCTCGATTTTGGTCTCATCTGACCACAACACTTTCACCCAGTTCTCCTCTGAATCATTCATATGTTCATTGGCAAACTTCAGACGGCCCTGTATATGTGCTTTCTTGAGCAGGGGGACCTTGCAAGCGCTGCAGGATTTCAGTCCTTCACAGCGTAGTATGTAACCAATTGTTTTCTTGGTGACTATGGTCCCAGCTGCCTTTAGATCATTGACAAGATCCTCCCGTGTAGTTCTGGGCTGATTCCTCACCGTTCTCATGATCATTGCAACTCCACGAGGTGAGATCTTGCATGGAGCCCCAGGCCGAGGGAGATTGACAGTCTTTTGTGTTTCTTCCATTTGCGAATAATCGCACCAACTGTTGTCACCTTCTCACCAAGCTGCTTGGCGATAGTCTTGTAGCCCATTCCAGCCTTGTGTAGGTCTACAATCTTGTCCCTGACATCCTTGGAGAGCTCTTTGGTCTTGGCCATGGTGTAGAGTTTGGAGTCTGATTGATTGATTGCTTCTGTGGACAGGTGTCTTTTATACAGGTAACAAGCTGAGATTAGGAGCACTCCCTTTAAGAGTGTGCTCCTAATCTCAGCTCGTTACCTGTATAAAAGACACCTGGGAGCCAGAAATCTTTCTGATTGAGAGGGGATCAAATACTTATTTCCCTCATTAAAATGCAAATCAATTTATAACATTTCTTTCATGCGTTCTTCTGGATTTTTTTGTTGTTATTCTGTCTCTCACTGTTCAAATAAACCTACCATTAAAATTATAGACTGATCATTTCTTTGTCAGCGGGCTAACGTACAAAATCAGCAGGGGCTAACGTACAAATTTTCCCTCACTGTACCACCTCTTAAACCAGACAGACAAATACAGAGAGGTAACATCGTGGGCTTCAGAATAGTCACCATCTAAGGAAAAATACATGATCAAATTGTAATCACATGTAAACTACTTTCTAATATAATTGGGGTTTCTTTGTGGTTCATTGAAACGCCATTGTGTTGACCTCAATGTAAACATCATACATTACACGTACAGCGAGGGAAAAAAGTATTTGATCCCCTGCTGATTTTGTACGTTTGCCCACTGACACAAGAAATGATCAGTCTATAATTTTAATGGTAGGTTTATTTGAACAGTGAGAGACAGAATAACAACAAAAAAATCCAGAAAAACGTATGTCAAAAATGTTTTAAATTGATTTGCATTTTAATGAGGGAAATAAGTATTTGACCCCTCTGCAAAACATGACTTAGTACTTGGTGGCAAAACCCCTGTTGGCAATCACAGAGGTCAGACGTTTTCTTGTAGTTGGCCACCAGGTTTGCACACATCTCAGGAGGGATTTTGTTCCACTCCTTTTTGCAGACCTTCTCCAAGTCATTAAGGTTTCGAGGCTGACGTTTGGCAACTCGAACCTTCAGCTCCCTCCACAGATTTTCTATGGGATTAAGGTCTGGAGACTGGCTAGGCCACTCCAGGACCTTAATGTGCTTCTTCTTGAGCCACTCCTTTGTTGCCTTGGCCGTGTTTTTTGGGTCATTGTCATACTGCAATACAAATCCATGACCCATTTTCAATGCCCTGGCTGAGGGAAGGAGGTTCTCACCCAAGATTTGACGGTACATGGCCCTGTCCATCGTCCCTTTGATGCTGTGAAGTTGTCTTGTCCCCTTAGCAGAAAAACACCCCCAAAGCATAATGTTTCCACCTCCATGTTTGATGGTGGGGATGGTGTTCTTGGGGTCATAGGCAGCATTCCTCCTCCTCCAAACATGGCGAGTTGAGTTGATGCTAAAGAGCTCCATTTTGGTCTCATCTGACCACAACACTTTCACCCAGTTCTCCTCTGAATCATTCAGATGTTCATTGGCAAACTTCAGACTGCCCTGTATATGTGCTTTCTTGAGCAGGGGGACCTTGCGGGCGTTGCAGGATTTCAGTCCTTCACGGCATAGTGTGTTACCAATTGTTTTCTTGGTGACTATGGTCCCATCTGTCTTGAGATCATTGACAAGATCCTCCTGTGTAGTTCTGGGCTGATTCCTCACCGTTCTCATGATCATTGCAACTCCACGAGGTGAGTTCTTGCATGGAGCCCCAGGCCGAGGGAGACTGACAGTTCTTTTGTGTTTCTTCCATTTGCGAATAATCGCACCAACTGTTGTCACCTTCTCACCAAGCTGCTTGGCGATAGTCTTGTAGCCCATTCCAGCCTTGTGTAGGTCTACAATCTTGTCCCTGACATCCTTGGAGAGCTCTTTGGTCTTGGCCATGGTGGAGAGTTTGGAATCTGATTGATTGATTGCTTCTGTGGACAGGTGACTTTTATACAGGTAACAAAATGAGATTAGGAGCACTCCCTTTAAGAGTGTGCTCCTAATCTCAGCTCGTTACCTGTATAAAAGATACCTGGGAGCCAGAAACCTTTCTGATTGAGAGGGGGTCAAATACTTATTTCCCTCATTAAAATGCAAATCAATTTATAACATTTTTGACATGCGTTTTTTTCTGGATTTTGTTGTTGTTATTCTGTCTTTCACTGTTCAAATAAACCTACCATTAAAATTACAGACTGATCATTTCTTTGTCAGTGGGCAAACGTACAAAATCAGCAGGGGATCAAATACTTTTTTCCCTCACTGTAGTTACCATATCATATAATATCTTAGTAAATAGCAGCTGCTAGAGCTGAGTAATAAACTGTACCTAGATCAGTCTGTGTTGATGTCTCTATGGCTGTTCATCCCAGTATTGTGTTGGGAGCTGTCGGCCTGAAGGGAGCAGGCCTAGGTTATTTTAGTCTGTGGTAAACAAATGATGTGATGTATTTATGAACAGACCGCCCACATTCTCCATTCTCATCACTCATATTCTTAGAGGAGAGCTTCTCACATTACACAAATAACAGGATAACAGGTATATACAGTATGCGTGTGTGTTGACTGGAGTGGGGTTAGATAATAGAAATAGATTAGATGCTGTGTGTCAAATGAAATGAAATCAAACTTTATTTAAAGTGTCACTACACCTCACATACAATTGAAAGAAAGCCGCAGTACAGTATATGTGTATCCTGTCACTTTGATCAAGAGTGTTTGGTTAATCATCGTCACTTGGTAGTTTGGTAATCAACAGTCATCATCTCTTCTCAGTCATTACCACATATTAGTCATAATCAAATCAAATCAAAATCAAATCAAATTTTATTTGTCACATGCGCCGAATACAACAGGTGTAGACCTTACCATGAAATGCTTACTTACAAGCCCTTAACCAACAATGCACTTCAAGAAATAGAGTCAAGAAAATATTTACTAAATAAACTGAAGTAAAAAATAAAATAAAAAATAACACAATAAAATAACAATAACGAGGCTATATACAGGGGGTACTGGTACAGAGTCAAAGAGTCAACAGTATTCTCACATAGGTGTTCCTTTTGTCCAGGTGGGAAAGGGCAGTGTGGAGTGCGATTGAGATTGCATCATCTATGGATCTGTTAAGGCGGTATGCGAATTGGAGTGGGTCTAGGGTTTCTGGGATGATGGTGTTGATGTGAGCCATGACCAGCCTTTCAAAGCACTTCATGGCTACCAACACGAGTGCTATGGGGCGGTAGTCATTTAGGCAGGTTACCTTCACTTTCTTCTGCACAGGGACTATGGTGGTCTGCTTGAAACATGTAGGTATTACAGACTTGGTCAGGGAGAGGTTGAAAATGTCAGTGGTAGTCATTATCTATTGCTAGTCATTACCTCGTATTAGTCATTATCTAGTGCCAGAGCCATGTATTTAGAGAGTTGGGACATTGAGGTTTCTGCATTATGATGCATTTACATGTCACTACAACATTCTATGGCAGCCATGTTAGCGCCCCATTAACATTTTGTGGGGACTATTTAAAACAATGCTATGTCACTGAATGTCTAGAACTAGAAGAATATTCAACATTCTACAAGTTGGCTCAACTCTCTAGATGCATGGCTCTGGTCATAACCATTCATTATCCTTTGATCCTGTCTCACTGAGACTCCCAAGGCTCTTGGCTCTTGTCATTTGTCGGAAGCTTTGAATCCTACACATACAGTGGGGAAAAAAAGTATTTAGTCAGCCACCAATTGTGCAAGTTCTCCCACTTAAAATGATGAGAGAGGCCTGTAATTTTCATCATAGGTACACGTCAACTATGACAGACAAAATGAGGGAAAAAAATCCAGAAAATCACATTGTAGGATTTTTAATGAATTTATTTGCAAATTATGGTGGAAAATAAGTATTTGTCAATAACAAAAGTTTCTCAATACTTTGTTATATACCCTTTGTTGGCAATGACACAGGTCAAACGTTTTCTGTAAGTCTTCACAAGGTTTTCACACACTGTTGCTGGTATTTTGGCCCATTCCTCCATGCAGATCTCCTCTAGAGCAGTGATGTTTTGGGGCTGTCGCTGGGCAACACGGACTTTCAACTCCCTCCAAAGATTTTCTATGGGGTTTGAGATCTGGAGACTCCAGGACCTTGAAATGCTTCTTACGAAGCCACTCCTTCGTTGCCCGGGCGGTGTGTTTGGGATCATTGTCATGCTGAAAGACCCAGCCACGTTTCATCTTCAATGCCCTTGCTGATGGAAGGAGGTTTTCACTCAAAATCTCACGATACATGGCCCCATTCATTCTTTCCTTTACACGGATCAGTCGTCCTGGTCCCTTTGCAGAAAAACAGCCCCAAAGTATGATGTTTTCACTCCCATGCTTCACAGTAGGTATGGTGTTCTTTGGATGCAACTCAGCATTCTTTGTCCTCCAAAACACGACGAGTTGAGTTTTTACCAAAAAGTTATATTTTGGTTTCATCTGACCATATGACATTCTCCCAATCCTCTTCTAGATCATCCAAATGCACTCTAGCAAACTTCAGACGGGCCTGGACATGTACTGGCTTAAGCAAGGGGACACGTCTGGCACTGCAGGATTTGAGTCCCTGGCGGCGTAGTGTGTTACTGATGGTAGGCTTTGTTACTTTGGTCCCAGCTCTCTGCAGGTCATTCACTAGGTCCCCCCGTGTGGTTCTGGGATTTTTGCTCACCGTTCTTGTGATCATTTTGACCCCACGGGGTGAGATCTTGCGTGGAGCCCCAGATCGAGGGAGATTATCAGTGGTCTTGTATGTCTTCTATTTCCTAATAATTGCTCCCACAGTTGATTTCTTCAAACCAAGCTGCTTACCTATTGCAGATTCAGTCTTCCCAGCCTGGTGCAGGTCTACAATTTTGTTTCTGGTGTCCTTTGACAGCTCTTTGGTCTTGGCCATAGTGGAGTTTGGAGTGTGACTGTTTGAGGTTGTGGACAGGTGTCTTTTATACTGATAACAAGTTCAAACAGGTGCCATTAATACAGGTAACGAGTGGAGGACAGAGGAGCCTCTTAAAGAAGAAGTTACAGGTCTGTGAGAGCCAGAAATCTTGCTGTTTGTAGGTGACCAAATACTTATTTTCCACCATAATTTTCAAATAAATTCATTAAAAATCCTACAATGTGATTTTCTGGATTTTTTTCCCTCAATTTGTCTGTCATAGTTGACGTGTACCTATGATGAAAATTACAGGCCTCTCTCATCTTTTTAAGTGGGAGAACTTGCACAATTGGTGGCTGACTAAATACTTTTTTCCCCCACTGTATTTGTTGTAGTTTGAGTTTCTCTTGAAGCTTGAAGGTGCCTCTGGAGGCATTTTACCTTGTAAATCAGCTTGGCTCTAGGATGCAAATGTGCATGTCAGGGCTGATCTCAGCTCAGATTTCACACAGTGATGCTGTCCCACTGCCCAGGGCCACTGCCAGCTGTAACTAAGGCTGAATAGATCACTATTACTCACATTCATGTCAGTTTCTTTAGAAGACTGAGGAGAAGGGGTCTTTGAAAGTGGGAAAACGAATGCATGAGAGGCACAGGCATAGGCAATGGAAAGGCATACATTGAACTTTGGATTTATTTGCCCCATTAATGACAGCAAAGTACCTAAAACATCATTATATTATGGCCTGTAGTTACCCCTGATAGTAAGGGTAGAAAGAATGTTCACCTGTCTGTCAACGTGTTCAATATCTGTGTACACAACAGAGCATGACTGTAGACAACACAGAAGGCTTGCAAGTGTCTGTATCCATGTATGTCAGTGAGTGTGCGTGCAAGGATGTGTGTTGGTGCGCATTTAAGTGGCTCGTGTTTCAGCAAGGTTGTCAATAGGTCACGCTGACCTTCTGGTGCTAACTCTGACACACACAGATATCAAGTTGTGTTGTCTAAGACACTTAGCTTCTAATTGGTTCCCCAGACACCACAGCCAATGAGATCAATCTAAATGGCAGGCCGTCCAGGATGGAGAAATGTTATGAAAGAAATGTGCTGTGAGAGGCAGCTGATGCTATTCATGCTACATTTGTGCTAGAACACAAAATGGAAAGGAAATAAATAAAGGAGAGAAAAGTGCTATATTTTTGTAAAATGTATATTTCTATGTGTGGTGATTTGTTATTTCTAGCTCTCTCGTGCTTGATTGCAGTCTATGCTTAAGGAGGAGTTTGAAGCAACTCTCAGATTTAGCAGTGGACTCTGCTGGAGAGTACTGAAGCAGTCCTCATTTTAAACCCCAAATCCTCAACAAGCTTAATCAAGGACCCCCAACTAACCCCAGACTGTCATTTTAAACCCTCAATTTTCAACAAGCTTAATCAAGGACCCCCAACTAACCCCATACTGTAATTTTAAGCCACCCATAATCAGGCATTAGTGAGGAGCTGACCTAGGACATACAAGGTCAGCTCTGTCCTCAGAGAAAATGGCTGCCATACACTATCATACAGTAAGGTAATGAAGCATACATGGGTTTGAAAATGAAGCATAGTAAGTATGGCACAATCACATACAGGGTTTTGTTATGAATCATGTATTACTCTTGGCTTTATATAAACCAGTCCCTTTTGATAACCCATCCCTTTTGATTTAACTCATCCCTTTTGGGTTAACCCATCCCTTTTGGTAACCTATCCCTTTTGATTTAACTCATCCCTTTTGGGTTAACCCCTCCCTTTTGATAACCCATCCCTTTTGATTTAACTCATCCCTTTTGGGTTAATCCATCCCTTTTGGTAACCTATCCCTTTTGGGTTAACCCCTCCCTGTTGATAAGCCATCCCTTTTGGTTCAACCCATCCCTTTTGGTTCAACCCATCCCAACCCTAAATCCGTAAACATGGGTACCCTCCTAGATATCATCCTGACTAACATACCCTCTAAATACACCTCAGCTGTCTTCAACCAGGATCTCAGCGATCACTGCCTTATTGCCTGCGTCCGTAACGGGTCCGCGGTCAAACGGCCACCCCTCATCACTGTCAAAAACGCTCCCTAAAACACTTTAGCGAGGAGGCCTTCCTAATTGACCTGGCCCAGGTATCCTGGATGGATATAGATCTCATTCCGTCAGTAGAGGATGCCTGGTTGTTCCTTAAAAGTAATTTCCTCTCAATCTTAAATAAACATGCCCCATTCAAAAAATACAGAACTAAGAACCGATATAGCCCCTGGTTCTCCTCAGACTTGACTGCCCTTGACCAGCACAAAAACATCCTGTGGCGTACAGCATTAGCATCAAATAGCCCCCGCGATATGCAACTTTTCAGGGAAGTTAGGAACCAATATACACAAGCAGTCAGGAAAGCAAAGGCTAACTTTTTCAAACAGAAATTTGCATCCTGTAGCACTAACTCCAAAAAGTTTTGGGACACTGTAAAGTCCATGGAGAATAAGAGCACTTCCTCCCAGCTGCCCACTGCACTGAGGCTAGGAAACACTATCACCACCGATAAATCTACAATAATCGAGAATTTCAACAAGCATTTTGCTACAGCTGGCCATGCTTTCCATCTGGCTACCACTAACCCGGCCACCAACTCTGCACCCTCTGCTGCAACTTGCCCATGCCCCCCCCGCTTCTCCTTCACACAAATTCAGACAGCTGATGTTTTGAAAGCGCTGCAAAATCTGGACCCCTACAAATCAGCTGGGCTAGACAATCTGGACCCTTTCTTTCTAAAACTAGCCGCCGAAATTGTCGCAACCCCTATTACTAGTCTGTTCAACCTCTCTTTCATAATGTCTGAGATCCCCAGAGATTGGAAAGCTGCCGCGGTCATCCCCCTCTTCAAAGGGGGTGACACTCTAGATCCAAACTGCTACAGACCTATATCCATCCTGCCCTGCCTTTCGAAAGTATTCGAAAGCCAAGTTAACAAACAGATCATCGACCATTTCGAATACCACCGTACCTTCTCCGCTATGCAATCCGGTTTCCGAGCTGGTCACGGGTGCACGTCAGCCACGCTCAAGGTCCTAAACGATATTATAACCGCGATTGATAATAGACAGTACTGTGCAGCCCGTCTTCATCGACCTGGCCAAGGCTTTCGACTCTGTCAACCACCGCATTCTTATTGGCAGACTAAATAGCCTTGGTTTCTCAAATGACTGCCTCGCCTGGTTCACCAACTACTTCTCAGATAGAGTTCAGTGTGTCAAATCGGAGGGCCTGTTGTCTGGACCTATGGCAGTCTCTATGGGGGTGCCACAGGGTTCAATTCTTGGGCCGACACTTTTCTCCGTGTATATCAATGATGTCGCTCTTGCTGCTGGTGACTCTCAGATCCACCTCTACGCAGACGACACCATTTTGTATACATCTGGCCCTTCATTGGACACTGTGTTAACAAACCTCCAAACGAGCTTCAATGCCATACAACACTCCTTCAGTAGCCTCCAACTGCTCTTAAACACTAGTAAAACTAAATGCATGCTTTTCAATCGAACGCTGCTAGCACCCGCCCACCCGACTAGAATCACCACTCTCGACGGGTCTGACCTAGAGTATGTGGACAACTACAAATATCTAGGTGTCTGGTTAGACTGTAAACTCAACTTCCAGACTCACATAAAGAATCTCCAATCCAAAGTTAAATCTAGAATCGGCTTCCTATTTCGCAACAAAGCCTCCTTCACTCATGCTGCCAAACATGCCCTCGTAAAACTGACTGTCCTACCGATCCTTGACTTCGGCGATGTCATTTACAAAATAGCCTCCAACACTCTACTCAGCAAACTGGATGTAGTCTATCACAGTGCCATCCGTTTTGTCTCCAAAGCCCCATACACTACCCACCACTGTGACCTGTACGCTCTTGTTGGCTGGTCCTCACTACATGTTCGTCGTCAAACCCACTGGCTCCAGGCCATCTATAAATCACTGCTAGGCAAATCCCCGCCTTATCTTAGCTCATTGGTCACCATAGCAGCACCCACCCGTAGTCTGCGCTCCAGCAGGTATATCTCACTGGTCATTCCAAAGCCAACACCTCCTTTGGCCGCCATTCCTTCCAGTTCTCTGCTGCCAATAACTGGAACGAATTGCAAAAATCTCTGAAGCTGGAGACTCTTATCTCCCTCAATAACTTTAAGCATCAGTTGTCAGAGCACCTTACCGATCACTGCACCTGTACACAGCCCATCTGAAATTAGCCCACCCAACTACCTCATGCCTATATTGTTATTTATTTTGCTCTTTTGCACCCCAGTATCTCTATTTGCACATAATCTCTTGCACATCTAGCATTCCAGTGTTAATACTATTGTAATTATTCTGCACTATAGCCTATTTATTGCCTTACCTCCATAACTTGCTACATTTGCACACACTGTATATATATTTTCTGTTGTATTTCTGACTTTATGTTTTTTTACCCCATATGTAACTCTGTGTTGTTTTTTATTGCACTACTTTGCTTTATCTTGGCCAGGTCGCAGTTGTAAATGAGAACCTGTTCTCAACTGGCTTACCTGGTTAAATAAAGGTGAAATAAAAATAAAAAATAAATAAATAGGGGAACACATCTCTTTTGGTTTAACCCATCCCTTTTGGTTTAACCCATCCCTTTTGGTGTAACCCATCCCTTTTGGTTTAACCCATCCCTTTTGGTTTAACCCATCCCTTTTGGTTTAACCCATCCCTTTTGGTGTAACCCATCCCTTTTGGTTTAACCCATCCCTTTTGGTGTAACCCATCCCTTTTGGTGTAACCCATCCCTTTTGGTTTAACCAAATCCTTTTGGTTTAACCAAATCCTTTTGGTTTAACCCATCCATTTTGGTTTAAACCCATCCCTTTTGGTTTAACCCATCCCTTTTGGTTTAACCCATCCCTTTTGGTTCAACCATCCCTTTTGGTGTAACCCATCCCTTTTGGTGTAACCCATCCCTTTTGGTGTAACCCATCCCTTTTGGTATAACCCATCCCTTTTGGTTTAACCAAATCCTTTTGGTTTAACCAAATCCTTTTGGTTTAACCCATCCATTTTGGTTTAATCCATCCCTTTTGGTTTAACCCATCCCTTTTGGTTTAACCCATCCCTTTTGGGGTAACCCATCCATTTTGGTTTAAGCAATCCATTTTGGTTTAACCCATCCCTTTTGGGTTAACCCATCCCTTTTGGTAAACCATCCCTTTTGGTTTAACACATCCCTTTTGGTTTAAACCATCCCTTTTGGTTTAACCCATCCCTTTTGGTTTAACCCATCCCTTTTGGTTTAACCCATCCCTTTTCCAAGAGAGACTTGGACCTACAGTGCCTTGTTAAAGTATTCATCCCCCTTGGCGTTTATCCTATTTTGTTGCATTACAACCTGTAATTTAAATGATTTTTATCTGGATTTCATGTAATGGACATTACACAAAATAGTCCAAATTGGTGAAGTGAAAAAAAATTAAATAAGTGCTGTGTGCATATGTATTCACCCCCTTTGCTATGAAGCCCCTAAATAAGATCTGGTGCAACCAATTACCTTCAGAAGTCACATAATTAGTTGAATAAAGTCCACCTGTGTGCAATCTAAGTGTCACATGATCTGTCACATGATCTCAGTATATATACACCTGTTCTGAAAGGCCCCAGAGTCTGCAACACACTAAGCAAGGGGCACCACCAAGCAAGCGGCACCATGAAGACCAAGGAGCTCTCCAAACGGGTCAGGGACAAGGTTGTGGAGAAGTACAGATCAGGGTTGGGTTATAAAAAAATATCCGAAACGTTGAACATCCCACAGAGCACCATTTAAATCCATTATAAAAAAATTGAAAGAATATGGCACCACAACAAATCTGCCAAAGGAGGGCCACCCACCAAAACTCACGGACCAGGCAAGGAGGGCATTAATCAGGGAGGCAACAAAGAGACCAAAGATAACCCTGAAGGAGCTGCAAAGCTCCACAGCAGAGATTGGAGTATCTGTCTGGGCTTTATGGAAGAGTGGCCAGAAAAAAGCCATTGCTTAAAGAAAAAAAATAAGCAAACACGTTTGGTGTTCGCCAAAAGGCATGTGGGAGACTCCCCAAACATATGGAAGAAGGTACTCTGGTCAGATGAGACTAAATTGAGCTTTTTGGCCATCAAGGAAAACACTATGTCTGGCGCAAACCCAACACCTCATCACCCCGAGAACACCATCCCCACAGTGAAGCATGATGGTGGCAGCAGCATCATGCTGTGGGGGATGTTTTCATCGGCAGGGACTGGGGAACTGATCAGAATTGAAGGAATGATGGATGGCGCTAAATACAGGGAAATTCTTGAGGGAAACCTGTTTCAGTCTTCCAGAGATTTGAGACTGGGACGGAGGTTCACCTTCCAGCAGGACAATGACCCTAAGCATACTGCTAAAGCAACACTTGAGTGGTTTAAGGGAAACATTGAAATGTCTTGGAATGGCCTAGTCAAAGCCCAGACCTCAATCCAATTGAGAATCTGTGGTATGACTTAAAGATTGCTGTACACCAGCGGAACCCATCCAACTTGAAGGAGCTGGAGCAGTTTTGCTTTGAAGAATGGCAAAGTCCCAGTGGCTGGATGTGCCAAGCTTATAGAGATATACCCCAAGAGACTTGCATCTGTAATTGCTGCAAAAGGTGGCTCTACAAAGTATTGACTTTGGGGGGGTGAATAGTTATACATGCTCAAGTTTTCTGTTTTTTGTCATATTTCTTGTTTGTTTCACAATAAAAAATATTTTCAAAGTGGTAGGCATGTTGTGTAAATCAAATGTTACAAACTCCCAAAAAAATCAAGTTTAATTCCAGGTTGTAAGGCAACAAAATAGGAAAAATGCCAAGGGGGGTGAATACTTTCGCAAGCCACTGTAGTGGCCATTTGTAACATTCTGTTCTGAGGCAGCATGTTATTTGAGAATCAAAGCTGAAATGTGCAGTCACAGTGTGAGTGCATGACTGTCTGTGTGCACACCTCAGGGATACATAGTCTCTGGTCACTGTGGAAACCTATGAGCCTAAAACATTCTGGGTAATGTAGTTTTGTACAGCTCATTTATTCACACAGCCAAACCATATTTTAAATGTTGTAGCCAAATGTGATGTTTTAATGTCATTGGGTTGCCCTTGTATGTAAGTTCATTTATTGTCAGTAAGTTCATTAATATGCGGCAGCGTCCCTCATGTTGCCTCATGTTTCAAGCAAAACATCATAACCGGTTTACCTTCATATTTCACCACATTAGTCTACACCCCACTCCATTCACAGCACAGGCTACGATAGCAGTCCCACATCCACCAGTGCCTGT